>DF361584.1:2755-14269 GCA_000787875.1 Solanum virginianum
TAAGGCACTCAAAATGTAACCTTTACACAAAAAATCAGCCTGTTTCCAAGCCTCAGTAACCATGAACTTCTGGTTGTTAGGCATGTCGGCGGCAGGCACAAGAGGGTCCTCACTGGTTAACTTTTGCATACCAAGGGTAGTAAGCCAAAAGAACATTCTCTGCTGCCATCCTTTAAAGTTGGCACCAGTGAACAGGCACAGGAGGGTCCTCACTGGTTAACTTTTGCATACCAAGGGTAGTAAGCCAAAAGAACATTCTCTGCTGCCATCCTTTAAAGTTGGCACCAGTGAACTTTGCAGGTTTCTCAGCTGGTGGCACCGCGGTACGGGTTGTGGGTGTAACCACTGGTGCAATATCTGCAGAGGGAGTTTCAGTCACAGAGGCAGATGCAGTAGAAAACTACAGAAGTTTTAATCTCCTTAAACAGAATACTGATTATATATTATAAGTAATTTCCTTAAGATTGTTATCAATCTGTATTACCAAAAAAAATGAGAATAGTGTTTAAAAATTATGTAAGAACAGAAATCGAGCACACTGAATGCACAGCGTGTCCTTAAGAAAATTGTTCCCCTTAATGTACCCGAGGTGTTGGAATCTTTCCTCCCAGGATAGAATGATTTACTTACCAAAATAGCGATACAACAAATTAAGGTGACTGCGAATCACTCGAAGGTAGTATATCACACAAGAATTTTAAGAAGTGCAGGAAAGAAAAAAATGAATGTCAGAGATTTTTCGTAAGGAACAATTCTGAGGATCAACAGAAATATATAGCCTGTTTGGGAAACGATTTACAGCTTTTCAGATAAGGTTTGCAACTTTTCATGAAAGGTTGCAACCTGTCAGAAAATTCCGTTGGAAAAAAAATGGAGGGAAATGTTTTTAAATTAATCCGGGAAAGAAAAACGCGGGTCAGACACGCGGATCCGGGTCACTAACGGGTCAGGATCTGAAATTAATTAATTAAAATTAAAAGAATTTTGGTTCAAAAAAAAATTATCAATCAATCAGATTATTTGACCAAATCCAAATCCAAATCCAAAGCCAAAGCCGAGCCGAGCGAGCGACGATGACGGCGCGAGGGGTCCTTTCCCCCTCAACCCTTTTAGCACCTAGAGTAGGTGTAACTTAACACTAAACACCACGCTTTTCCTCTTTCTTTTCTATGTGGGACAAACGCTTTAACCAAAGCAAAAGGGACTTTTTACATTCCCTTCACTTTCCATCCCATCATTTCCAATTAGCTAATATCAAAACCCAACAACTTCTTCTACGTTATCTAAGGTATGTGAGTTTTGATTCTTGGTCCCTTTCAACCAAAAAGACCCAAAACTCTTTTCACTTGAATTCCATGAAATTTTCATTACTCTAAATATCAATTTTAAGAATTATAATTTAATAAATTCAATTGAAGTACAGCTTAGGCTTATTTGTTGATTTTAAGTTGATTTAAACCCTAATATATTGAATTACATGAGTATTATAAAGACTTGAATATGCATTGCCTCTTTAAAGTTAGATTCAAGCATGGGTAATCTAAATTGTGATTTGAATGTTGATTTTACTTATGGATTTACTTGAATTTCATATCGAATTATTGATTTAAGATTGAATCTATATTACCCATGCTATTCTCACGTCATTTATGACATATGCATTTGTGAGCATCTGAATTTTATGAAAATTATTAAGTGGGTTAGATCCAATGATGTTTATGTATATGATTTTGATGAGATTATGGATATGAACAAGAATTAAGCATGAATATATGAACATGAGTATAATACAAGTTGAATACCATTATGACATAATTTTCTAGTAATATGAACTTGAATTCTACATGAATACGAATTATATGGGTGTGCATATATGACATCTTGCATGAGTACGTAATCACAAGTGTGTATTGATGATGACGGGCACAACCCTCCTTTTATACAATGTGTAGATGAGGATAAGTACAACTTTTCCTATGCACATGTATGAATGATCTAATTGTGTATCGATGAGAAGGGGAACAACCCTCCTTTTACACAATGCATAGATGAGGATAGTTCCAACCTTCCCTATGCATATGGTTAAATGAGCTAAGTGTGTATCGATGAGGACGGGCACAACCCTCCCTTTACATAATATATAGATGAGGGTAGGCACAACCTTCCCTATATAAACTCATGTCATTAGCTAAGTGTGTATTGATGAAGATAGGTATAACCCTCCCTTTACACAATTCAGGCAAGGAGTGACTCATTAAGTGCTAGTATATATAAGTTAGGGCTACTCTATGGTTTTCATGTGACATATTGTGCAGGTTAACATCATCTTTCTTTCATGTTGCATGCCTGCATACTTAGTATATTGAAATATACTAATGCATACTTTTGCCTAGATGATCTAACCATTTAGGAACCGAAGACTACATTCATCCACCGCTTGACGGCTAGTCAGATTAGAGAAAGTTATTGTGATGAGTCCTTTCTTCCAAGGACAAGCCACTATCCATCTACCTTATGTTGCTTCCCTTCATGTTATTATTTATTTTGAGAGTGAGCCTGGGACATGTCTTGGACACCGTCCTATCTTATGACTAGAGGCATTGTTGGACATCTTGTAGACTCTTGTATGGATATAAACTACGTGTTGATGTTTGGAGCTTATGATTATGACTATCTCTTGGATATGACTATTATGATTTGATTATGAGTGTTATGATGCGACTATGTTATGGTATGGAAACTTGGAGGATCCTAAATCCCATATTTTTCCCATAGAGTGAGTCATACTTTCCCATCCTTTAGAATTATGTGTTTACTATTTATATACGCTTCTGAACCTATGATGTGAAAAATGAATACTTTGATGCTTGTTTTAGGACTCTCAGGTTCCCATTTGCCATGTCACTCCTAGACTGTTGGTCTGGCTCGTGAAATTTGAAGGAAGGAGATCCCATGAAGAAAAACTTCATTTTATGAAACAATATAGTTAAGAGTTAAGTTCATCCAAATTTGTATTCCAAACATTTTTTAATTAAAGATCATGTCAGAGATTCATAAGTCTATAAAAAATATATCAAGATTGTAATCTTTATTATTACTTTTATTGAAAAGAGATGAGCTTAATAGGAATATTATTATAGTGAGAATTTGTACAATTAATTTCAACCTGCTTTAGATTAAGGCATGCTTAGTGCAATAGTTTTTTCCATTTTTATTTGAAGTGAAAATGAGTTACTTGGACCCTTTTAAGATTCAGATTGAAGGTTATGTGATGGTATTTTGTTCTACAACTTGTAATATTAAAAGTTTCTAGCCAGGTTGCTATTCTAATCTTGCTTCTTGCCTTATAGTAAATCTCTTGAACTATAGTTCTGATCAGGATCTTTGGTTGTTGACTCTTTTGTTGAAAGATACACAAGTTCTTCTCTCCAAATATGATACATTGTGCCTGCTAACATCATTATGTATACAAATTCTCTTGGGTTCCTTCCTTTTGTCTATTTCTTGGATAGAAATTGTGTTGATATTCATCCATTGCAACATCTTTCATGTATATATGTTGAAACCTCATATTAAAAAAAAAGATGTGCAAGTACATTTTCTTTTCATATGGAGGGAACATCACGCTTGTTGACATCGCATATGAAATTTCCAAATTTTGAAGATGGAAATATAGCTGCGGATTCATAGAAGAAGAGTCCATCGATTCTTGGATCCCAAGCATGTGCTAGTGATGTCTATAGGGGATGAGTATAAACAAGAACCTGAAGATTGCATTTTGCCTTGATAACCTACTACTGGATAACCACTGAAGATTAATTTGTTGTTTTTGAACCCATTTGTTACCAATTTCTTATATGCCACGAAAGAACTTGCCGCTGTGCATTTTCTACCCATGTTTCTGGTACTTTCAAACCCCTTTTCTCCGAATCAAAATAATATAATTATAGTATCTGACGATGTAGCTTAGTGGTCAATGAAGTAGGTCATGAGTACCATGACGTTTCGGGTTATGATTCTAGAATAGACAATAATACTAGGTGATTTCTTCCCATCTATCCTAAAAGTTACCCAGTATCTGATGTTAGTGAGAGGTGGTAAGTATCTCGTGAAATTAGTCGAGGTGCATCTAAACTGACATAGAAATGCACCACAGTTATCAAAAAATAAAATGATGATAAGATGGGTGTAGCTGAGTAAAATAATACTTGTGGCTCGAATAGAGTTGGAGAGCAAAATAGGATTAGATGGAAACCCAAGAAAATCATTGATACCATCACCAGTTCATAATATACATACATACATATATATATTATATATATATATATATATATATATATATATATATATATATATATATATATATATATACACACACACACACATACACTACCTTAAAAGTACCAACTTATAAAAATTAAAGTTAAATTACGTAAATATCCCTCACTTAAAAATAATACCTAAATTAAAAAAATACCCTTCTTAGCTTTAAAAATAATTGCCGCATCTATCAAAAAAATTATCACGCGTGATCATCCTAAAAGGCACTTCAATGTGATCAGTGTTCTCCTTCAACATAAATCCACCTCAGAACCCTATTTCTTCCCCGTTAACAATTTATACACTATGTATAAGCTGTGCCGTTCAAATATCATTAAAATTTCTTCTTCTCTAGACAATTTATGTGCATTACCAGTGTGAATTGAAGTAGTTTTGTTGATTGAAGACGTTTCCTATACTTTTGCAATTTCAACAGAATTGCCAACTTCCATAATGTCCATTTATGTGCATCGAAGAGGTTTCGTCAGGCTGTATGTGTTCCTTAAGACGTGTTATTATTCGTAATGTATTATTCTCCCGTATTTGTGTTTTTCTTTTATTTAAAATATATCAATTTACTACTAAATTATATCTAAATTGAATGCTGTTTATATATTTTGATTATCACTTGGAATACATTATGCGACATTGAGGACTTGGATTTGGTAGATTGCATAGAATCCAACTTGTGTCATTAGCGTTACTATTTCAATAATGATAGAACCTCTATTAATTGGTTTCCTTTACAACATAAAAATCATAAGATCTTTCTACAGTTACTATGCCCGCGTTACGATCTAGCAAAATTAATGCAAAAGTTGATGTATCGGTATGTAAGAAACTAAACTCACAAAAACATAATAGAAATTCAGGACCTATGTTGCTCATACTCTTTAAAAATGTCAACGAATCGTGTTGGATTCTTCAAAAATAGCGAGTTTAAGAGAATCCACCATGGGTGCGACATCAAAAATGAATAGTCCATGTAACTTTATTTAGGACCAACAGTAGAGTGCCTGAAATTGTTAACCAACCATTACAAATGTCGTACACATATTTAATTTGTTGCCTCGAAGGAATAAGTTCATTATGACATATTTGGCTACAGAAATGCTTATAGTTAACCAATCAAAATAAAGAATTAGATTATTTATTAACAAAGGTGAATAATTCAAGGACAATGAAGCATCATGCCTGCAGTAAGGGAGTTAGAAAACATTTTTCTCACTGGCCCGCAGAATATTATATTGTATCGTAAGTATCTCTCAAAGTTCATGAACTAATCTTACAATTAGACTATGAGGGCTCATTTGGTATAAGATATAAGAGATAACTAATCACAAAATTGATTTAAGATGAGATTATCACATATTTGATTGAAATAAAATAGCAAAATAACTTATCTCGAAATTATACAATTATTTTTATCCACGTTAAAAATAGAACAACTAATATCAAAATAACTTGTTTCCAAACAGACCATGCCCCAAAGACTAACATATGAAATTGTTAGACCAAAGAAGCAAAATATGTTTCAACTTAATTAAAAGTATCCATGGTATTTCAGGATATATCATATTCAACCTCAAAGAATGAATGAGAACATTGATCTTTTCCTCTTCAAAAGAGAATCTAATATATTAATATAAGAGATATTTTAATTCCATAGCCATAGATTAGTTACAGTCTCGACTTCTTATAAGTTTTAATGCTAGCACCTGCCCTACTCTTGTGTGCATTATGTCTTTTCTTGGAGTTGTAAAGGATGTAATTCGCTAATATTATTTCCCTAAAGGACCTCTAAGTTTCATGACAGGAATTGCTCCATAACATCTTGAGTAGAAGCTACTTGAAATATTACAAATGATTAACTTATATATAGTAGAACTGAAACAAAAAGGAAAAATCATTTGTAATCTAAACTATAACATCAGTTTTTTTTCTTTTTGGTTTTAAAATAGAAGTCAGACCATGAATTTTAATCCTTCTTCATTGATGCGCTATAAATTTAGCATCATTGAAGATAGTATTGATGATCTTCATCTGCTCCCCCATGTTAGCAAGTTGATCATCTAGTGCATTACATCCCTAAAGCAATGAAATTTACTACCAGCATGTTGTGCCATTTGCCATACTTAAGTAAAATATCTTTCACATCTCATATAAATTTAAATTTCTTTTTTGATCTCCTAATGAAACTTTGATATCCATTGTAAAGTTTGTCTACATAATATTTATTAAAGAAGATTCACTAGGATCATATCGGGTGAGATCATTTCTTATGTGCTTAGCTTTATCAAAACTATTCATATTCTCCACAAGAAAAAATATTATTAGGTGATGGGATAAGAAAAATATCTAGCATTCATGATTGCTATTGCAGTAGGTTTATGTTACTGTCCAAATTTATGTACTATGGGGAAGATGGGATGTAGGAGTTTTTTTCCTCCCTAAGTTTTGTACGAAGAAGAGATGTTTTGTTTTAATAATATTCATATTATTTTACAAAATTATATACAATATAACTCAAAATACACGTGCAACGCACGTGTCGAAAAACTAGTGCGTATATATGTATAAACACGTGCAAAATTATCAAACTATATATATATAGAGAGAGAGAAAGAGATAGAGAGAGAGAGAGTTTGAATAACTTATTAAGTTTTATATGAAAGGTGATATTCTCCATAGCATGAAGAAATCCAATTGTACCATATGCATTTTTCACTGTGTTTCATGACGTAAATTGTATTACTAGGATCCTGCACCAGCCAAAATTCTCTCAAAAATTACTACTATATAGAAGACTCCATAAGCATACATGTCAAAGTCAAGAGGGACAGAGGGGGAAGGAGGGGTGTGAATTGAAACTTCTTTTAAGTTGACTGCTTAGAGAATGGAAGTCGATTTTCTTCCAAGTTAGCATTATAGATAATAAGTGCGTATAAAGGAATGATATATGTGAGATAGAGATTTTTATACTTGTCCTTCCTTTTTTTGTTGCTTTTACTTCTGATTGATAATTGTTGATTGCTTCATTTCCTCTAGATTTATTTTCTTTCCTTTTGATTTCTGCAATAATTTGTAGATTAATCGCAAAAATCTATCTTTCCTTACTAGCTGTACAATTGATTTCCCATTATTCTTGATAATTCTCAGGCACTACTCCTGTTGTCCTGCACATGAGAGAATCTATGTTAATATGTCATTATTCCAAATTACTCGAGGGCTAACAACATGTGTGCTTGTAGGAATTAAAAATTAATTGGAGGACATTTTTGTCATCATGGGTGAAATGTTTTGAATTTTTAAATCCTATCCTATATGTCATAACCTAAAGGTCTTAGTAGCCACTGCAACTCACACACCATAGCTTCCATTCCATTTCTAGAATATAGAAAAACTCCATTTCTAATAAATAGAATACATAATGATTATTTTTTTTATTTATCTAGTTTTGGTATAGAATTCGAAGGTAAATCTAAATCATAAATCTATAAACACTCAAATTCTCCAACGCAACTCAGTCAAATAAATAGACAATACATAGATAAGTATCTTAGTACCATGTCATTTGAGTTGCATTGCGGACTTTCTTTATATGAACACTTGTTCTTTGGAATCCATCAACAATGCAAGTTGAAGTTCTTTTCACCTGTAGATATTTGCATCCCAACTTTCTCATGAAATATTTATAAAGGACAAATTATTTGAAACACTTTCCTAGTCATTTGTCTTTGCATATGATATGAGATTAGTTAACTGTTTTGAGGAAATTGTAACATGCTTTTGGCATATTATGGCAATACTTCAACTATATTAAACACTCGCATGACCTACTCAAATTTGCAAATATTTGAACACCCAAAACGCAAGAAAAGCTGGATAACCCGAAGTCAACAATTAGTCTACCATCATCAAATTATTAATAACAAAAATCAAACACATCAGATAACCAAAAAGAAAAACAAAAGTCATTAATGACAAATCATGGAGAAGTCGAAATAAGCTATTAAAGGAGGGGAAAAATTGAAACACACATAAGCAAACCAGAAAGGGAAGTATGAGATATTGCTGGACCTGAACTCAACCAAAAATTAGCAATAAATAAATAAATAAAATAAAATTAAAGAAGCTGAGAAGGCACAGAGATATGGAAAGGCGAGGTCTCACACCATTTATCTAGCAAAATTACCAAACTGCCTAAATTACATGTTTGAATAATTATGTGATATGATTTCTCGCAAACCAATCAACTTCAACAGATAAGTAGTAGTATAATAACACATTGTTACTTGGTAGGGTAATGTCCAAATGAAAGAGTACTTGCTTCTCAAAATGTTTGCCCATGAGTTAATACTGCTTTTGGAACAAAGAATCCATTGGATAAATTTTTTAACATTTCACCATTTATAAAGCTAAAAATGATAATTATACTTTGAAAAACATGATAGACATTAGTCTAGAAAATCAAGAATGAACTATCCTTTGAGAAACAATTAGAGTTTTGCATCATTTTAGTATTACATGTTGCTACCAGATTGACAACAAATAGTTTATGAAAACTATTGAAATTAATGGAAAAGGAATGAGAAAAATTTTCTTTTGTATATCTCATAAAGAAACTGTACACGTATTTACACCAAACATAAAGAATAAAATCTGTTACTAAGCTACCAACTGTCCCATTTCCTATCGGTCCCTTCTAACGAACTAATAAATAAATCTTATTACAAATATATAGAAATATGCCCTATACTGAATTGTTCTAGAATGTTTCTCTGGACAACTATGAACATCTACCAAATTAACGATCAGGATTTGAGAAATCAAGTCCATGATCATATGATGATGAACAAACTTGATTAATGGGTTCCGCTTCTTCAACAATCTTCCTATGTTGATTTGCATCATTACCAACAGGCCCCATCAAGTTGGAGGGGGAGGAAACAACACCCAACTTGCCAACGATGGAACGATGAACAGGTCCAGATAATGGTTTCGTGAAGAGGTCAGCGACCTGAGATCTGGATGGAACATATGAGAGGGAAATGATGCCAGCTAACATTGTTGGCATATGAAGTGAAAATCTAGCTAAATATGTTTTGTACGCTCGTGGAAGACTAGATTTTTAGCGATATGGATCACAGCCTGACTATCAGAGTGGAGAGCTACCGGTAATGATGGTGAAATAGACAAATCAGTGAGTAATCGAACAAACTAAGTGATCTCCGCCAACCACCCGACGCATAGAACGACATTCCGCTTTGGTTGAAGAAAGAGACACTAAATGTTGCTTTTTTGATATCTAGGACATTGAAGAACCACCATGTCATGCCCCGGAGGGTACCCTTTATGTGGTAGACACTCAGAGACTATTGCTAGTCCCCAAGTGAACCACTTGGCCTCATCGTCACATCATACTCAACAGTAGAAAAAAGTACTCAAGAAAATAATCAACTTAAGTAATTATTAGATCTCTTTTAGTAATAGGATTCCAATAAATAAGGATTTGGAACATCAATAACAATCAATCAGTTCTACTCTATGTGTATAAATCCTCTACTCAACAATCTAGATGGTACCATGATAGGCCATAGATACTCCAAAATCAAGGAAATAAACTACTCAATAAAAGTAAGAAGATAAAAAGTGCTCTTTCGAAAAGATAGGAGGGCTCACCAACTCTGGGGATACACTAATCTATACCTCAATGATATATGGGCTGAAGTCCTCTATCACCTGTATCTGCATCATGAAATGATGCAGATCAAATGGACGTCAATACTTGAAATATACTAGCATGTGAAATGGCTAGAAAGGAAAAAAAGGACATTATCAAATATATTCAACTCAAGTAACTCGACCCAAAATCAACTTAAACTCAATTTAGCAAATCATGCATATTTAAGAATAAATTCATGTGTGACGACCCTAAAAAGTATTCAAAAATGTGCCTCAGAAGTGCATTGAATCTGTGCGCGATATCTCAGTCCAAGGCTTTTGGATCTTGGCCGTAAGTATCTCCATGCGTGAAAATGCCTATACTTAGCCTTATTTCACCCTCATATCATTCAAGACATTCTCAAATACACTTCCAAACACTTAGAAAATATTTCACCTCCTAAATTCAAGTCTCAAACTCATCCGAATTCTAAGGCTCTCAATCAAACATCAAGTCTCCATCTGCAATCTTCATCAAGTTCATCTCCAAAGTTAAGGTATGTGGGTTTCTTTTATGGGTTCCTTTTACCCATGATATCCAAGCTTCCTTTTACTCAAAATTGCATGATTTAAAGTTGATGTACTCATGGTTCTTGTTTATTATGTAATTCACTACACATTATGTTGGGATTTATGAAATTGTGACTATTTTACTATGTTTTGAGCTATGAATCTAAGATCTATTGTAAGATTTGGTGAAAGTTTTTGATGTATATTACTTAAGAGTGTTACCAAGTATCTATTGAAGGTCTTATATTGAATTTTCTAGCATGATTTTATTCTTGCATGGTTTTACACTAGCATTACACACCCGCCAAATGTTTGATAAAATACCTTTTCAAGGATTCTTTAAATTTTAATGATCTGTTGGTTGAGTTATAATTCAAGTGAATCTATGATGATTATGAGCTCTCTAAAGATGAGTTTAAGTCATGAAAATGTTGATGATGTGATCAGGCTAGATTATGCACCTTTTTTCAAGATTATACCTCTCATCAGCCTTTGATGTTGAGTTAATGTAAGAGCAATGTTGATGATGACCCATTCTTATGATTGAAGTTAGGCTCACCATTTGAGGTCAATGATGTTAAGAGCTTCTCGTGCCATGTCTCTATGTTTATTGTAAGTTATTAAAGTATGATAATCTTATATATTTCATCGGATTAGACTTAACATTGAGTGGACTAGAGACGAGTCCCCAAGTCCTAGAACTACGTGCCACCATAGGTGAAGGGATTAGAGGGCACTCCCCAAATCTCTAAGAGGCGAGTACCCCAGTCCGGGCTTGAGGCGAGTACCCAAGTCCAAAAACTAGAGGCGAGTACTTGGTTCACATAAGGCTTAGTGGATCCACTTAGTCATTTGGAGGTTCACCTTGGCAAGTAACTTCCCCCTCTCTTCCGGTGTAGGGTTAACAACGGGATTCCAAGTTGTAGCTCGCTTGGTCTTATGTTATGTCAAACGACCCCA
>DF361584.1:14288-39632 GCA_000787875.1 Solanum virginianum
AGGGTTAACATCGGGATTCCAAGTTGCAGCTCGCTTGGTCTTATGTTATGTCGGTTGAGGTTTCTTCCCACACTTATATATCATGTTCTATATAAGACTAATGATTTACAAAGCAAGATTTACTTATACATTGATCATACATGCCATACTGTTATTATACTATCTATTGCTTATAATTATGTATTTTGATTATGATGTCTATCTCTTGTTGTATTACATCCCACATACTTAGTACATTAAAACATACTAATACATACTCTATGCCTACATGATGTTTCCATGTAGGAATTGGAGCCTCGCTTGAGCATCCCCACTCACGTGGCTAGTACAGTTTCACTCAAGCTTGTTGTTGAGTCCTCCATTCCGGGGACGCTGCTTATGATCTTATTCTATGCTCTAATACTATCTTTCTTTTATGTATTTATTAACTTTGAGGGTGAGCCCGATTATTTGTCTTGGCACCTCCCTTATCTATGTAGTAGAGGTATTGCTAGACATAATATGTATCTATGCTATGAGCCTTGACTCTTTTGTTTCTTGATGTTTATTATATGGAAGTTTACCCTTAGTCCCAATTCTCCTTATTTATGCTTATCTCTTATTGTCATTTTAATTGCTTCTGCGATCAAAGATGTGTAATGATATGCTATGAGGCTTGTTTGGGGTTCCTTCAGGTTCCCTATTCGCTGGTCATGTCTAGGCCCTAGGCTTAGGTAATGATATCATGATTTAAAAGTTAACTCAATAATATGCAATTCTCTCCAGATCATTAAGTTTATGTAGTGAAACAATACTTCTCAATAGAAACTCTAGCATGCAACTCATGTCAACTTAGTTATGCAAAGTTAGGGAGTTTCTCTGACCGATAACATCCCACCACCCTGGTTGGTGATGCACAATGATCGTGGCGTCGTTGCTCGCCCGTCCAATACTTTCCAAGGTAAGGACGCTCACCTCTACTTTCATATCCTCAAACCTTGACCATTGTTTTGGGACAAGCATCACTAGATTTAATTGCACAACTGTCCTATGCAGGCAACGTAGTTCTGGGGTGTTCTCCTCTTACCCAACTCGATGCTCAATACTACTCCAAAAAACATTTACTTGTACTCATCAAGTGAATAGTTTACTCAAAACATCTTATCAAGTCTTATTGGACTTAAATTTGAAAATCAACTTCATCTCAAACATCAACATCATAATCTTTTATCTATAAATATATTTTGAAAATCTTTTACATCATCATCAAAATACTTTCTCAAAATATCAGATGCATTCTTTTTATAGTATACTAAAAAGAAATATTTACATATCATCAAGACTCTTTCTCAAATCATTATTTATGGTTAAAACTCATGCTCAGATAGACTTTGTAAAATATGCTCAAAACTCATCTTTGTTCAACATACAAATTGACCATTGTGTCCCAATTTGAAATAATGCATAATCAAGTACAATCCTCAATTAGGGTTCATGTGAATGAAGACATGAGCATGCATTCCAATTAACTACCCAACTCATGAATACCATCAATATATTTTATTATGTAAAGAACTCAATAGGACAATAGACAACTCAAGATTTCAATTCAAGAATTAGGATAAAACTCTACTCAAACTCAATTACAAGGAAACAACATGTCGGGTGCATGGATGAACTCAATCCAACACTATGGGTAGCCTTAAATACCCGAGAGACTTAGATTTGTGAAGAATTTTGAAGAATGGTTGAATTCACTTGAAACCCTAGTGTTTCTCCTCTTGGAACCTTGTTCAAAGCCTTGGAATATGTTTTGAACATAAATAGACTGAATAATTATGTTTAGGGGCTTATATAGGTGTCAATCTTAGGCTTAGAAAGGGTGGAAAAAGACCAAAATAACCTTTCTTATAAAGTTGTCAAAAGTCATCTATCGGCCTATTTATGGGCCGTAGAAAGTTCCACGGCCCGTAGGGACCCTTCCATAAAGTTTTGGCCCAATTTTGGGGTCTCTGATTCACCTTTACAAGCCCATTTTACGATTCGTAAAAGGTTCTACGACCCAAAGATGGGTTTGTAAAGTCTAGGACCAAAAATTGAAGTTTCAGGACTTTTTTCATGAGTTAGTAGTACGGGTCATACTTCATTCTACGGCCCGTAAAAGGGTTTCGTAAAACTACTCTGCACCTGCAGTCTCTAGTAAAATGACCATAACTTTTGAACTCCAAACTCAAAATGAGGTAAAATCAATTGGTCGAAAAGCTAATTCAAAGACCTTTCATTTGACAGGTCATGGGTCACCTAATTGTTTGTGTTCTAAGAGTTATGGTCATTTAAAATTGACCCTTGCATAAATCAACACTAGAAACTCAATTTATAGGGAAGTTTTGAACTCGACTAAGTACTAGGGGTCTCTTATGAACCTAATCCACTTCTAATACACTTCAAACATATAGGAATGAGCCTTAAAATATAGGTACATGTAAGGCATCACCAGGATTAAGCTTATACACTTACGACAAAAAAATTTGGGTCATGTGAATATACTTATGGGGTATTACAATATCTCTCCCTTGGGATCATTCATTCTCGAATGATGAGAAACTAGGAGACCTATCAAGAATGAACTCAAGTACTCTGGGTCCTCGAATACTCATAGTCCAGGAATCAATCTTAACTCAGGATTCAAAATTGAAAGATTACTTCTAACATCATCATTAGACATGAATACAATTAAAGACATGCATACTCAAATACTCATATACTCAAGAAGAACATCAACTCAGAGATATAAACTCAATCAACAATGGAAAAGTAACTCAGAGAATAGAAAAGAATCATTACCATAAATTTTATCATTAGAAGGCATGACTGGAACATCAGAGCTCAATTAGTTTAAATTATTCAAACACCTGAGTGATCAATTATTAGAACTTAAGAAGGAAGTCATCAACTCCAATTTGAGAAGAGGGCCATCGCGACATATAAGACTCTATAGATAACTCTTCAACTTAACACCTTATCTCAACTATGCTCCTTTTAATGCATTACACTCTATCACTTGAAGCTTGTAGCTCCTATTCAAATCTCCATCTAACCACATCCTCTTAATTTGTTCAAGCCAAATTCTAAGCCCCAAAGTGCTATTCCTAAGATGATCATATTCACACAAAGCTAATCCTCAAACTTAAGCTCTGTACCTCATCTATGAATTTTATTGAAAGAGCACTAATCCTTCTCACAACTCTAACATATCTACCTAGGACACTTATTCGAAAGTTATCAATAGCCTTCCCCAATCACTCATATAATGACATTTACATATTCTAGCCTATCACCGTAACCACTTCAACTATATCTAAGAATTATCAACCCTACTTTGCACTTCTACCTCCATAATTGAATATATCACTCAAAGACACACCAAAATACTTTTACCTAGAGACACTCTAACCTAGCTTTACCTATATGTTACACCTCATAAGATCTCATCTTGCTCTTCATCCACATCTATAATCTAAATGAAAGAAAAATATCATAGTTATCACATTAAAGAACATCCATCCTCCCTTATCAGCAATAACTCATCTACTATCATCAATATCGCTATCAAGAATGAAAAGATAGATCATTGAAAAGGTGTAGAGCAAGATATCGTAAGCACGATACATTCAAGAAATTTGATATGGGAACTTTCATAATGTGATACAATCTCGTTAGCCTTTTTGGACCTATCATGCATTTATGGAATCAAACATATTATGAAACTTAAGTTGTATATCGTGTGACATAGAATTGGGAACTTCGAGATTCATAAGATAAAAGTACAATGGTCACTCCTCATCCCTAGATCTCAACATGAATGTGAATTAGCATCAGATGCATGGGTCAAGCTCATAAGCATAATGCTCATACATGGAATAAAATAGAGTATCACCTTACTCGAGCTATAGGTAACATAAGATATAGGAAAGCATCAATGACTTATCCTGAACAACTCATTACTATCGAAAGCTCAAGACTCACTTTAGTTTATTAATTCTTATCTCCCCCTTAGCTTGAAGGTTAACTCCCTAAGTCTGCGAACTAATTCTCTTTACTAAACTATAAGTATAGCTCCCCTATTATACTATCCACAAAACCACCTTAAACTCCCGTATTATACTCTACTCAAGGATATAAAATAGCTATTTGAACTTTCTGCTAACTACTCTTAGCTTCTTTCTAGCTCTATGGGCATTTTTCTATACGTACTGCTACTTGGCATACATAATCACTTCCTATAACTCTTATAGCCTAACCTCTTTGTTTAATTTACTAACATTCAACTTCTAAATTCTAATATATTTGACTAAAGAAGTCTTGGATTGCAAGGAAAAACTCATCGTCACTTGTATATAAATCCCCATTGACCTAATTACTAAGGGTTAAAAGAATGCTTACACCAGTTTACTCTACATTGACAACTCAAATATCACTCACCCATTCACTATACCTCTTTATCTGACATAACTCTTTGAATCTCATAGGGCTCTCACTCTAGAATCATAAGCGTAGTTTAGATCTATCACCTTGAAAGCATTTCGTATCCCTCATCAAAACTGACAGCGCAGTCCATGCGACCCAGTCTATGGGCTGTAACTTGGCTCATAGAAACATACATCACAAAAGTAGAGCTACTAGAATTACTACTTCTATTCTAAGAACATGCAAGACAACTCATAGTTTCTCATACGGATTGTAAGTCCTCTCGTAGAAATGTTCTAGACTTAGAAAAATTCTATGTCCCTCAGGGTTACTTTCTACAAACCTTTTGACGAGTTATGGTTTCTTCTACGATTCGTCCTAGTACCTCGTAAGTCAACTTCCAGAAGTCCCTAAACTTTTTATGAAGCTTACCTACAACCTATAATATCACCTACGGTTCGTAGACTAGCCTGTAAGATCCAACCAGCATAAAAATCCTTAACTTTTAGTCCTCCCAAGCTATCAACATTAAACCTCTTACTAGTTTGAGCCACTCTAACTCATCCTAAAAATAACCCTTTCTCTATACCTTCCCAGGAAAAAAATCAACTGGTACTTACTATTCTTTTATCAAAAATTATGGGAATTGACTTATTACCACATTACTTACCTAATGGACACAGAACTCTAGTTACAGGCCTCAATCAACAACACTCTTGCTATCTGGTCTGTTCATCTTTCTAACTCTATGATGACAATTCTACTTATTATTTACAAGACCCCAAATCATACTCTTAGGTGCTAACATTAAACTTATTAGAGAGATAAGTTTCCTCTCATATATGATATTGAAGGCAAGTTTCAAGTAAGAAAGATTGGGGTGCCTTATTGGTTAGCTTAACTAAGTCATTCGTGGCATCTCTATGATAAATTAACACATAACACTCCCTTACACCCTTTCAACTAGAATAATGTCATCAGTAGGAGTGGATACACTGAAAGGTTTTGGAAGACACTCGGGAGTCCTATCAAATTTACAAGCCATGTAAAGAGACACAATCGATGGGGTAGCACCAAGATCTATCAACACATTACAATCAAGAGTAAGAACTTGAATCATACCCATCACCACATCCTGGAGTGTTTTTCTTATCTGGGTGACTACCATGGCACACAACTAGTCTATGGCCTCACTCGTGCTAAAAGTAGCACCTTTTTGATTTTCTCTAATTGGTGGTGTTGGTGTAGAGGGATGAGCTTTGTTGGACCACTTTGGACAATCTCTCTAGAAGTGACCCTCTTGGCCGTACTTATAGCACTCCTTAGTACCCTTTTGATAATTTCCCAAGTGAAGTTTGCCATATTTCACACATGGTGGCTTTTCTTTATGACCCTGAGCCACACTTTCTCGGGATGAAGGTTTTTGGACCCTGAAGGGTTGATTTCTCCTTAGCCTCAGATTATATGTTTTATTAGAAATGGATGCATTCATTGGTGGAAGCGCATAACTTAAAGGTATCTGCTGAATATGGGACATGTTCCCATTTCCTCGGTTATGTCCTTTTGACTTAGCCTTTTGGCTCTAAGGTTCCACCCTTTCATCCTTCTTGTTCTCTTCTACCCATCGAGCATGTACAATAGGTTGAGTAGTAGGCTCAGGATCCTCTATCTGTAACATGGCCCTTATCCCAACTATGAGGGCATCTTTGGCGAGGCAACTTTGGCGCTAGCATCATTTTTTGGGTTCACAATACGTTTGGAGGGCACAGTCTGCAAATGTGGAATGCAAGAGTTAGAAGAGAGCTTTATAAAGGTTTAACTCTAAAGCACTCAGAATACAATAATGGGTAATAATTCCTAATGTCCTATAGCCTCCTTCTTATAAAGTGTGGTGCATAATACACCCATAAATAAGTCTGTACTAGACATGACTTCATGGACTCCTTAGGACACTTGAACTTTATGCTCTAATACTAAGTCTGTCACGCCTGGGGTAGGTACCCTTGGCGTGGCTGATACTCAGAGACTATTACTAATCCCCAAGCGAACCACTTGGCCTCATCACTTGAATCAAGATCTCAGATTAGAGTAACACCTATTTTTTGATATTAACTAACAAAGAACCAAAATCACCCAGTTTAATTTGAAAGACATTCAACGTTGGAACGAAAAGACACCCTAAGGCTTATAGGCAGAAAAAGTGAGTGAAGCAGTCAAACAAATGAGAGAGAAAACATGACAGATGAGAAAAGATTCTTTATAGAATATAAAAGAAATGAAAGAAAAAAATAATAATATAAAATAAAAAGGCACAAAAGAGGGGATTTGTATAGAAGGATGAAGTGTTGAGGCTTTCAAACTATTTTATTACTACTACATTACTTCTCACCAATAATTTTCCATATATATATTCCACCCTTATGTCAATATTATATATATATATATATATATATATATATATATATATATATATAATACACATATCATGTGAATATCTCTCACTTAAGATTTGCATGAGTTGAACCAAAGAAAAACATCAACCAATCAGGAGATGTCACATCATCAATGCTGGTGATGATGCTTATGATCAATCGCTAATAACTTGTAAAATTATTCTATTGAAACAAAAATATAGCAAATGTTTTTATGACTCCAAATGCAATCGAGGGTTTCAACAATGTATTGCTATGTGTGTAGTTGTTTTTTGAAGGGAAAATTGAGAAATAAAAAAATTTAATATTTGTGGTTGCGGTAATAAAATGTAAAAGAAAAAAATGAAAACTATAAAAAAAACAACCCGTAAAAAAATAGCAAGTATATGAGAGTCAATAAACTAGTAAAAGAAAAATAATAAAATGATTGACAAATATGTTTGCAGATATGTTAACACAGCTACATAGATAGATTTACAGAGCAACAAAAGAACAACATATCAATAACAACACATCTGTGCTACTATCTACAAGCTTATCTATGACAACTCCAAAAAGTGTTTCAACCCAGCAAAAGAAAGAGACAGGACCCGAAGATTTTGACATGTAGGCTGAGGCATCCATATGCAAAAACTTCGTGAGCAACCTATTTCTCCTCTTCATTCTTGATAATAGGAACCAATCAATAATAGATCTGCCAGGGAGATGTATCTACACATCAATAATGAATAGGGAAGTTACTGTACCTGATCATGAGTGCAAAGGTAATCCTCGGATCCTATATCTTCTACCATACATACTATCACTGGAGAAGACACCTTCAAGAAAAAATAGGAGGTTCAGTCATGAGTATTCTATGAGCAAAAGTAACTGGGTCTTAGCTTTCACAGCTGATGTAGACTATTTTGGTCATCTTGACGTGCAAAATACTCACCACCCACAGAAGAAGCAGAAATCTACTGTTGTTGATCGAAAACATTGGAAGAAAGTGAAGAGTCGAAGAGGCGGCTTTCTGTAGGGTTTCCTGTGCTTTGATGTTAGAACTAGAGTTAGTACTAGTTTAGTACTTTTATTTCCTATTTTGAACTCTACCGACAATTCCCACTTGGGCCAAATGTATATATTTTTTGAGTAATAAAATAGGTCCTTGACCCAAAGTTTATAAAAAAAATTAAGGAAAATAATAATAATAAATTATTTAAGGTAGTCAAAATCAAATATTTATGTAATTTATAGTTTCTTCTTTATAAAACCTTGTTTTTTTTTCTATTTACTGTGATATTTTCCTATAGAGAAAATGTCTTTGATTTATATAATGAAAGAAGTGGTGAAAATATTTCTCAACTTTGCGTGAATTATTAATTTTTTTCTTGAACTATTTGCAGTTTTTGTAACACCTCTCTACTTGATCAATTGTCCTTACACTCCTGATCTACCACAGGTCCTATCAAGTGAAGTTGTCATGACCCGAAATTAAGTGTGATGATACTTTCCTTTAACCCTCCGAAGCAAGTCAGCTTAACCGAGAATAATAAAGATAATACAGAAGCTAATTAAAAAGATAAAATAGTCAAAAAGGGAATAATAAGCATAAGACATGAATATCTAACTCTAAATTCATCTCAAAACTTGGTGTCATATGTACAAGCCTCTATTTTACATAATTTAAAGAAATAAGTACAAGCCTCAATTCTTTGCTTCTTAAATAGAAAAAAAAATCATAGATAACCAAAGTCTGAAGGTACACCGAAGAAAACTGATTTCTACCTTTCAAACTATCTCGAAGCTCGGTCTAACAAGAAAAATTAAATCAAGAGGTACCAGGCTTATCATCTACACAAATGTAGAAGCAACACTGAGTATCTAACAACATGATACCTATAAAATGAATTCTAAACCTAGTAAAGCAATAAAAAACACAAGTACTCCTTCCATCCCAACTACATACCTCCAAAACTACAAACCTACACTTAGAAAAATCAAGCATACATAATATACATAGAGTATACAATACTAGACATGTTTCCTCACAATTATACAGTTCATACGAAAGCATAATCTCAACAAAACAAGATCAACAAGGAACATTTATCCATAACATATAAGCATCAACTAGAACTCGATTAATCCAGCTATACTATCACAATGAATGAGGTACAAAAATGATGCAAATGCAATATCAAGTAAACATGATGCACGTCTTTCCTACGATATACATCCATTGATCAACTTGGAATGGAACTCATAGGGATCTCACTTAGACCATGTATCCACCAGAAATAACCTCAATAAAATAATCTAATTGAAATATTACCTCGGCGTGACCATAGAAACCTCAGCTCCAAATATCAATGTTTCCTTTTTCTTCTCATTTATAGAGTCTAACTTAAATAAGAACATAACTGATGAATATGTGTATACGATATGAAATCATATGATTCCACAGTATATATATCTCAACTAGGTGACATTTAATACATCTTAACAAGATATCATCATTACTCAATAACTAGCTCACAATATGTATTCCATGATAAACATATGAATTACCAATTCAATACATTAAGTAATACTTCACTATCAATGCCTCATATCATTTCATTATATATTTCACACAGTTTCATCCTTTTAGTCCCTCACATTTCATTTTAAACAATCAATGTGGAAATACAAGATTCAACAAACACTTAACATAGGTTAGAAATACACTTGCCTTTGTCACACCCCGGGAGGGTGCCCTTGGCGTGGCCGACACTTGAAGAACCATTGTTGTTTCCTCAAGAGAACCACCTGACCACATCATCACATCTTATTCAACAATAAAAGAGAATACTAAAATGAAAGACATTACCTGACCACATCGTCACATCTTACTCAACAACAAAAGAGAATACTAAAATAAAAGACATTCAAATGGAACAATAAGACTCTTATGAAATATAAGTTCAAATAATCAAGTTTGAAAATCAATAACAATCAACCATCCTCTACTCAGATGTCTATGAGGCCTTTATCTAACAATATAGATAGTACCATGATAGGCTATGGCTACCCAAGAAATAAGAATACTTTGTGAAAATAACAAGGGCTCCTCCAAAGGCAAGGAGGGCTCACCAACTCTGAAGGCAAGGAAACTGAACCTCAATGATGTGCTTGCTAAAGTCCTCTATCACCAGTATTGGCATCATTAATGGTGCAGGCCTAAATGGCCATTAGTACATGGAATATATTGGTATGTATGAATGGATAAAGTAGACAAGTAAAGCTCAACTCATCTCAGAACTCAGCTCATTAGCTCATGACTCAACTCAACATGAAATAAATATTTAAGGTTTGAAGTCATGCTTAATAATAGACTCAATCTTTATGCAACTCAGTTTAAAACATAGTATGCTATGCTTAGAACTTTCTCTAACCAACATAACTCCCACCATCATATGTTAGTGATACACAATGATGCCGAAGTTGTTGCCACATCCATCATAAAATTATCAAGATAAAAGACGTCAATCTCTCCCTCTCTCGGATCCAAAGAGAATATCCATTTATCTCTTTGACTCATCTCAAAAAATTCAACTCGATTATGCAATAGCTCCAAAAATTCAAGATCATAATTCATGCAATACAAATCAAGACTCTAACTCACATCATGATAGACTATAATTTATATGATCAGTGAATCTCATACTAATGCATATTAGATGCTCATCACATGTCTATGTAAAAACAAGAATATGTACTCCTCATTCTCAATTCACTCAACTTAGCTAGTCAGACTCATGATTCTCGATTCAATCAATATACAATGCAAGGTCTTATAGAATAATGTAATTTAAGACTTATATTGTCAAGTAGAAGGCTAGTATCTCAATTTTCTATAAATAATAATGCAACACATAATTTATTCCTATATGTTCAGGAGGGATCAAAGAAAAATGCAAAATCTTGAAACTTAAGATCATAGGGTTTTCATTAATCAGTTCTCATTCATCATCTTGACTCAAATGGATGAGAGAGGCATGTGGATGAACTCAGTACAACACTTTAAGTAGACATACATACCTAGGTTAAGGTTTGATGATTGATGGACAAAGGTTTTTGCTTCACTCGTGAACCTCTCGCTCTTCTCCTCCTCTCTTTAGCCCTAACTTTGTTTTAGCGTAAAGGGGGGAAGGTTATGAATAGGTTTAAAACCCTTTTTAAGTCTTAAATAACCTATATTGATTGTGGATTTAGTTTAGGAGGGGTGAAAAAAAGTCTGGACTACCACTTGAAAAGAACTAAAGAATTGGCACTTTAGAAAACGAAAGTCGTGATGTGGACTCCTCCATATCCTTGGATTTTTGTCAAAAATTTTACGATCATGTTTTCTAATCCTGTAGAAAATATTGGGATCACCATTAAGTGCAAACCTGTGACAACTCTGTGATGCGAATATGTCATGGATTTACACTTAATGGCAATCCTAATATTTTCTATGGGATAAAAAAACTTGGTCAAATTTTTTTTGACAAAAATTGCATGGATATAGGGAAGTCGGCGTCGTGAACTTCGTTTCTCGAAGTGCAAATTCTTCGGTTCTTTTTGAGAGGCTATTTGGACTTTTCCCCACTTCTTCTAAACAAAATCCACGACCAATATAGGTTATTTTCAAATTACAAAGGGTTTTAAATTCCTAGGTCCTCGTTTATGCTAAAACAAAGTTAGGGCTAAGGAGAGGAGGAGAAGAGCGAGAGATTCAATGAGTGAAGCACAAAACTTTGTCCACCTATCATCAAACTCAACCCTGGTATATAAGGTGTCATTGTAATGACTCAAGCCTAGGGCCTAGACGTGACATAATGAATGAGAAATCCGAAGGGACCCCAAACAAGCCTCTTAGCATATCATTCACACATCCTTGGTCGCGGAAGAAAAAAATAAACATCAACAAGTAATATAATAAAAAGGGAAATGGGACTAAGGGAAGTCTTTGATAATCATAAAGCATAAAAAAGTGAAGCCTATAGCATAAACATATCATAGTATCCAACAACATCTCTAACTTAGAATGGTGTTGGGACCAAGACACTTCCCGGGCTCACCCTCATGATAACAAGTTTTCAATATGAAGAAGTCTCAACATAGCAAGAGTAACTTAGATATCATCCTCGGACGTAAGGACTCAACAATGCTTTTCTCTGAAGTACCGAACTAGCTACATAGAGGATGATCAAAAGGAGATTCGATCCTTACATGGTAATATCATGTAAGCATAGAGTATATGTGTTAGTACATTTGAATGTACTAAGAATGCGGGGTGCAATGCAACAAAGACATAAGCCAATATACTCAAAATACATAATCATAAGAAATAGATATACATAATCTCAACATAACATACATGATCAATCCTTGTAATAAAACATGCTTCTAAATCAATCAACTTGCATAATATACCATACATATGTGGGAAGAGACTCTAACCGACATGACTAAGACCAAGCGAGCTACAACTTGGAATCCAGATGAATACCCCTCATCGGTAAAGAGGTGGTCTACTTGACAAGATAAACCATAGTTCACCTTACGGGAACATGACCCATTTCATATAAAGCAAACCTCCTTATGGAAACATGAAACTCTACTAGTGAGCCTAACTTGAACATGAGAGTAGATAATAATCATATATGAACCTTTGCTTTAACATGAATGGATTATAAGAGGTAAAAATCTTGAAATAGGGCTTAACTTGATACTTGTAAAATCATAGATACTTTTTCAGAATTCAATACATGCTTGAAAGCCCTTAATAATCATGAAGTCACTTGACTTGTACATTATGTAATAGATCATCAATAACATGAGAATTCTTAAGTCATTTTATCAAACACATGGTGGGTTCATGATACTTGTTCAAAATCATGCAACTCAAGAGTAAAACAAGATGAGTAAAACCAATGCAAATCAACCCACCACCATGTAGTAGTAAAACCCTAATATAGGGAACCTTGAAATCCATCACAAAAACTCATAATAGCTCATAGTTGCATAGCTCAAAACATGCATAGTCTCAATAGACAAAACCAATTAATAAAACAAGATTGAAATAGAAACTCATACATAATCAATCAATACTTAAGAAAACAACAACATAATTTATGTTCATATTTCATAATAAAAGATATCCATAGCTAATACAACTTGAAAACAAGCAATTGTCACAAAAAGAGAAAGTTAGGCTCCATGGGTGAAAGGAACCATGAATGAAGACCCACATACCCTAAACCTTGAATTCCTTGAAATGAACTTAAAGTAGACTTAGAGCCTGAAATGAGTCCTTGAGTTTCCAAAATTGAGCTTGAAATCCTTAGATTTGAAAAAGTGAACTAATAGAGTCTTAGAGAGGTTTTAGAGAGGGTTTTGATGAGATACAGAGTTGAAAAATAACTAAGTATAGGAGATTTCACATTTAAGTAGGCATGGGGCTATGAACCCAATACCCTTGGACGAAATAAGAAAACCAAGAAAAATTATTACACTAGTCCACGACCCAGGCACAAGACGGACCAGATAGACTAGACACAAAGTTCAAAATACATAGTGGCGCACCCCAAGTGCATGGCACCCTGGACGGGGACAAACACTGAAAAAGGTAAAATTAGTGAAAATTATTTTTTGCTATGGGTCTTCTAAAATCAAGGTTATACCCATTTCCCACTCAATTTTGCCCCCTGATCAAGAATATGAAGTTGAATTTTTGAAATCACGCACGAATTTTGAGATATATGGAAATTATGATTATGGGGCATTTTGAAGCACATGAGGGGTGTTTTAATATCTCCCCCTTGGGAACATTCATCCCCGAATGTCAAAGAAACATGAATAAGAGAAATAAACATGAAGATTTCAGCCCGACATGAATGCAACAAATGCACTTAAACATCACTTTTTACAAAAATCCCAACAGAAGTGTCAAAACCACCATAAACATGAGACCATGAAACTTAAGACTTGAAATAAAATGATGGGACTTAAGTTATTACCTTCGGCTTGAGTAGAGTGGAAGAGATATAGGCATCACTTTTTCATATCCGCATCGGCTTCCCATGTGGCACTCTCAACTTGTTGATTCCTCCAAAGGACCTTGACGAATGCCACATCTTTGTTTCTCAACATCTTCACTTCTCTACCCAAAATATCCACCGGGACCTCCTCATAGGTCAAAATATCTTCCACAACACCCACAACCTCAAAAGAAACTATAGCACTTGGGTCACCCACACAATTCCTCAACATGGACATATAGAAGACCGGATGAACCATATTCATCTCCATAGACAACTCCAACTCATATGCAACCTTACTAACTCTCCTCAAAACTCTATAAGGACCCACAAACCTTGGCCATAATTTCCCTTTCTTGCCAAACCGGACCACAACCTTCATAGGCAAGACCTTCAAGTAAACCCAATCACCAACCTTAAACTCAAGATCTCTTCTTCTCACAAAGGAGTAGGACTTTTGTCTACTTTGGACTATCTTCAACCTCTCCCTTATCAACCTAACCTTCTCCAAGGCTTCCATAACCAAATCTGAACCTAACAAAGCCATCTCAGCCACATCAAACCACCAAATAGGTGATCAAGAACGCCTACCATACAAAACTTCAAAGGGAGCCAGGCCAATGCTTGAGAGGTAGCTATTATTGTAAGCAATCTCAATAAATAGAACAAATTCACCCCAACTACCCTTAAACTACAAAAAACAAGCTCTAAGCATATCCGCAAAAGTTTGGATAGTCCTTCTGGCTTCACCATCCATTTGACGATGAAAAGCCATGCTAAACTTGACCTTGGTACCAAGACCTCTTTGGAAGGACATCCAAAAGTGAGAAGTGAATTAAGCACCACAATCCAAAATGATAGACAAAGGCACCCCATGCAATCTAACCAACTTATGAATATACAACTTGGAATAATCTTCGACACCATAAGTGATTTTGACCGGTAGAAAATGAGCCAACTTTGTCAACCTATCCACAACAACCCAAATAAAGTCAAAGTGTCTCCTAGTCTTAAGAAACCCAACTCATAAAATCCATGTTAATCCCTTCCCACTTTCAAGTAGCAATCTCTATATCTTGGGCTAGGCCACCCAACCTATGATGTTTGAATTTCACTCGTTGACAATTGTGACAACCAGATACAAACATGGCAATATCTCTCTTCATGCCACCCCACCAATACACCTCCCTCAAGTCTTTATACATTTTTGTGGAACCAGGGTGAATAATGTAAGACGAATTATGAGCCTCCTTCAAACTCAACTCCCTCAAGTCATCAACATTAGGAAGACACAACCTACCTTGCTACCTAAGGGCACCATCTCCCCCTTGAGAGAAAACCTTCACTTTACCATCCTTCACCAAGGCCTTCAACTCTAGCAGGGGGATCATGATCTTGTTTTGAGTTGACTTTCTTAAGCAAAGAAGATTTAGAACCATCAACAACCACTACATCACCATTTTCAACTTTATCCAACCTAACCCCCCAACCTAGCCAATCGATGAACTTATCTGGCCACCTCCTTGCCACCAATATTAATATGACCTAGGCTAACTATTGACACTGTACTTAAAGCATCTGCCACAACATTACCATTTCCGAGATGATAATGTACACTCATGTCATAATCCTTCAAGAGCTCTAACCACCTTCTTTGTCTCAAGTTAAGATCTTTTTGTGTGAACACATATTGGAGATTTTTGTGGTCGGTAAACACATCAACATGAACCCATACAAATAATGATGCAAAATTTTCAAAGCAAACACCATGACCACCAATTCAAGATCATAGGTGGGATAATTTCGCTCATACACCTTAAGTTGCCTAGAGTCATATGCTATCACCTTGCCATTTTGCATCAAAACACACCCCTAACAGATTCTTGAGGCATCACAATAAACTACAAACCCTTCCAACCCTTTTGGTAGAGCCAAGATAGGAGCAGAGACAAGCTTATCTTTCAAAGTTTGAAAATTCCTTTCACATTCATCGGTCCAAGTAAATTTTTCCTTCTTTTGGATCAACTTTGTCATAGGGGAAGTAATAGAAGAGAAGCCATTCATACACCTCCGGTAGTAACCCACCAAACCCAAGAATCTCCTAATGTCCGACGGAGTCAAGGGTCTAGACCAATTCCTTATCACCTTTATCTTCTTAGGATCCATCTTAATACCATCACTCGATACCACATGCCCTAGAAAAGCAACCTCTTTCAACAAAAATTTACATTTTTCATATTTAGCAAACAACCTCTCATCCCTTAAGATTTGTAACACCACCCTCAAGTGATTCACATGCTCTTCTTCACTCCAAGAATAAATTAAACAACCTCTCATCCCTCAAAATTTACAACACCACCCTCATATGATTCACATGTTCTTCTTCACTACAGGAATAAATCAATATATCATCTATGAAGACCACCACAAACATATCAAGGTAGGGTTTGAAGACCCTATTCATGAGATCTATAAATATAGCCGGTGCATTAATCAACCCAAAAGACATAATCATAAATTCAAAATGCCCATACCTAGTCTGAAAAGCCATCTTGGGAATATCACACTCCCTCACCTTCACTCGGTAGTATTCAGACCAAAGATCAATCTTAGAAAAGTGATTAGACACTTGTAGCTGATCAAAAAGATCATCAATCCTTGGTAGAGGACACTTATTCTGTATGGTAACCCTATTAAGTTATTAGTAATCAATACACATTCTAAGGGAACTATCTTTTTTCTTTACAAACAACAGCTGTGCACCCTAAGGTGACTTGCTAGGCCTTATGAGATCCTTCTCCAATAAATCCCTCAATTGATCCTTCAATCCCTTCAATTTCACCAGGGCCATACACTAAAGGGGAATGGAAATGGGTTGTGTATTAGGAAGGAGGTCTATACCAAAGTCTATTTCCCTTTCGGGAGGAACACCAGAAAATCAAAAAACTCATTGACTACTGAATCGATTCAATAAGGAGGACTTTAGACTCAACATCCCTAACCCTCACAAAATAATAAATGCAACCCTTAGAAATCAACTTCTGGGCTTTAAGACAAGAAATAACTCAACTCTTGACCACTACATTATGATTTTCTCGCTCAAGGACGGGCTCCTTAGGAAATTGGAATCTAATCTTACGGGTTCTACAATCAATAAAAGCATGATATACATGTAACCAATCCATCCCAAGAATAATATCAAAATCCACCATATCTAACTCTAAAAAATTACAAGGCAAGACTTTATGCATCACAGACACAGGACAATCTCTATAGACTTTTTTAGCAACAATGGACTCACCAATGAGGGTAAACACTTTATAAGGTTGACACAATAATTCAGAATACACATGAAGCTTTTTGGCAACAAAAGGAGTAATGAAAGAGTGGCACCCAAATCTATCAATGCATACATATCATAATAAAAAACTTTTAACATACTGGTACCATTAGATACCTCATCCACTCCTTGCCTTCCTTGGAGAGCATAGAATCTATTTTGCCTTGGAGCACCCCCTTGTTGGCCTCCATTTACCCTGTGACCCGCATTAGCACCTTGGCCTTGAGGACGACCATCTTTACCTTTGTGTTGAGCATGAGGACAATCAATAACCTTGTGACCTATTTCACCACAACCAGAGCAAGCATTAGAGTTCTTCAAACATAAGCCACCATGGTTTTTAGGATGGGTGATCCCATTATTGCCACCTTGGAATCTTGGGTTATCATTAGAAAATCTCTTGTTAAAAACATTGGAAGACCCTTGACCATGGAACTTGTGGCCTTGAGAAAATCGGCCACCTTTAGAACTTTGGAAACCACCTTCAAATCGAGCCCTCTTGGACTCTCTACTTCTTCTCTTTCTAAGCTTTTCCCTCTCTAGTTGCTCGACATATGTCATAAGCCAAGACAAATCCATATCACTCACTAGAATAGTGGTACAACACTCTTCATTAACCAAGTCGAACACTATCGACATAAATTTGTTCATTCTAGCTCTAGGGTCGGCCACCAGATGTGGAGTATACTTAGAAAGCTTATTGAACTTGAGGGCATACTCCCTCACACTCATAGAACCTTGCTTGAGGTTCATAAACTTTATCATCTTAGTCTCTCTTACCTTGATAGGAAAGATCCAATTGAGGAACGTGGCTTTGAACTCCTTCCAAGGAATAACATTATCATCTTTCCTCTCCAATTTCCATTGAGTAAACTAAATTTGGGCCATACCTTTGAGTTGATAGACCGCTAACTCAGCTTTTTCCTCTGAATTGACCCCCATGATAGATAACACCTTGTTGAAATACCCCAAAAATATATTTTAGAAGACCTATAGTGAAAAATAATTTTCACAAAAATTTGATTTTTTCAGTGACCATCCGCGCCTTGGCTACAACACGCCAGGGATGCGGATCAGTGTTGAAGGGCCCTTCGTAATGGATCTATGTCATGCCAATAACATGAACCACTATTGGTTTTCCCTTATTTTTCTATTTTGGCCCAAGGGCATTGGGGCATGGTCCCATGCCCATTTATGCGTGAATTCACCTATACTTAGCCATCTTTCAACTCTATATCACTCAAAAACCTCTCAAAAACCTCTCTAAGACTTAACCAAATTCCTTATTCAAATTTCAAGGATTTGAAACCTAACTTTGGAAATCTAGGATTCTCTTCAAGCTCCAAGTTCTCCTCAAGCTCATCTCAAGAAAATCCAAGTTTGAGGTATGTGAGTTTCATCCATTAGGTCCTTTCACCCATGGAGCTCAATCTTCATTTTTATGAAAATTATATATTTTTAAGTTGTATTATATATGGGTATCTCTTACAATGGATTATGAATATAAATTATGTTAGGGTTTTATGAAATATTGATCTATTATGGATGACTATCTATTTCAAGCTTATACCATGATTTAATTATATCTATTGAGATTATATATATTTTGAGCTATGAAACTATGATCTATTGTAAGATTTAATGATGGATTTAAAGTTACCCTATATGCAGGTTTCGCAATATGTTGGTGGGTTGGGGTTGATTTGCATTGAGTTTTCTCACATAATTTCACTCTTGAATTACATGATGTTGAACTAGTATCATGAACCTATGAAGTGTTTTATAAAATATCAGGTCAAGAATTCTCAAGTTATTGATGATCTATTTTATGATTTATAATTCAAGTGACTGTATGATGATTAAGGGATTTCAAGTATATATTGAATTCATGAAAAGTATCTATGATGTTGCAAGTATCAAGTTAAGTGCTATTTCAAGATTTTTATCTCTTGTGACCTATTCATGCTAAAGCAAGGGTTCTTGTATGATTATGATCTACTCATATGTTTCAGGTTAGACTCACTAATAGAGGTCAAGTATGTCTAAGAGCTACTTATGTCATGTTTCCATGTTTCTTACAAGTTATTAAAGTTATAATTATTTCAAGTATTCCATAGGATTAGATTTAGCACTGATGGATTGAATGTCAACATGGACTATCTTCAAGAGTTCATACTCTTTTCCTCAAATTACGTGCCAATATAGGATTATGATTATTACCTTTGCTATACTAGTAGATCCATTTAGTGCACTTTATCATGAAATCCACCCCAAAATAGGATGGGTTCCCATAAAGGGGGGGGGGTTAATTTTGGAAATGGGATGGGCTCCCGTAAGGTAAAGTATGGTTTACCTTGGCAAGTAGACCACCTCTTTACCGATGAGGGGTATTCATCGGGATTCAAAGTTGTAGCTCGCTTGGTCTTACTTTTGTCGGTTAGGGTCTCTTCCCATACATGTATTATGTTCTATACAAGTTGAATAATTTACAAGTATGTTTTACTTCAAGCATTAACCTTGCATGCCATATTGGGATCTCACTTATCTATTCTTTATTACTATGCATTTTTACTATATTGGCTTATGTCTTGTTGTATTGCATCCTACATACTGAGTACATTCAAATGTACTAATACATACTCTATGCTTACATGATATTAGCACGTAGGAACCAGAACACCACTTGATCATCCTCCACATAGCAAGTATGACCCATTAAAGCAAGCTTTAGTGAGTCTTCAAGTTCGGACACTATCTTTACTACTCTTGCTATATTGGGACTTCTTTGTTGAACACTTGTTAGTATGAGGGTGAGCTCGGAAAGTGTCTTGGCCTATGCTCCATTCTATATTTAGAGGTGTTATTGGAATATTATGATATACTTATGCTATAAGCTTGACTCTTTATGCTTTTATAATTATCAAAGACTTCCCTTAGACCGCTTCCCTTTTTATATTATCTCTTGTTATTATTTACTTTGTTTCTGCTACCAAGGATGTGTGATTGATATGCTAAGAGGCTTGTTTGGATCTCTTCAGCTTCCCATTTTCCGTGTCACGTGTAGACCCTAGGCTTTGGTCATGACAAACTTGGTATCAGAGCATTAGGTTGTTAATGATCCTTAAAATCCAACACACCACATCGACTAGAGTCTTGTTCATGGTTGTCAACGGCTCCACAATTATGAATGGGAGGCTATGAGGCATTTTAGAAAATGTTTCACATCTTCATGGTCTATATCATGCTTTAGATGTAAGTGTGTGACCCATTGAAACAAGCTTTAGTGAGTCCTCAAGTTTGGGAAAACTATCTTTACTACTCTTGCTATATTGGGGCTTCTTTGTTGAACACTTGATAGTGTGAGGGTGAGCCAGGAAAATGTCTTGGCCCCCGCTCCATTCTATGTTTAGAGGTGTTGTTGGAATATTATGATGTACTTATGCTATAAGCTTGACTCATTAGAAGACTTTTCTTAGTCCGCTTCCTTTTAATATTATCTCTTGTTGTTGTTTACATTGTTTCGGCAACCAAGAATTTGTGATTATTATGCTAAGAGGATTGTTTGGGTCCCTTTGGGTTCTCATTCGTGGTGTCACATCTAGGCCCTATGCTTGGGCCATGAAAAACTTGAAATCAGAGCACTAGGTTGTTAATGATCCTCAAAATCTAACACAATGCGCCGAATAGAGTCTTGTTCATGGTTGTGAAGCGCACCATAATTATGAATGGGAGACTATGGGGCATTTTAGGAAATATTTCACTTCTTCATGGTCTATATCATGCTTTAGATGTAAGTGTAAGGCTTTTTCCCCTAATGCTTTTCTAGATCATGCCAATTCCAAGAGGAAGACTAAGGAGAGCCCGTACACCTGAGTAGCAATTGGCCCCTCCCACTCCTCAAGCTCCTCAAGATGTTAGGGTAGGCTAAGAAGAGTTTCGAGATGCTATTGCCATGTTGGCTCATGGTATGAACAACCAAATCAACCAAGGGGCCCAAGACTCTCATGCTCCCACTCTGACATCTAAGGTTAGGGATTTCACTAGAATGAACCCACTGGAGTTTGATGTGATGACAAATTACAACACATCTAATGCCTAAAACAAGGGATTTTTTAAGTTTGTAATGGGACGTTTATGTTTTTATGTATTTTTATGTTATTTGTGCATAAAATATAGGTTGGCATAATTTTTGGGAGACAAGTGCAGATTTTAAAAAAAATTAGGACATACAAGCCACCCTATGAGTCGTTGCGCAAGCTACGAGTCATTGGGTGCTCTCATAGTAATTTTTAGAGATTTCAAAAATTGGGCCAAGAACTATAAGAAGGGACTATGAGGAGACCCAACGAGTTATAGCTCAAGCAATGTCTCATAGTAGTGGATTATAGCAGTCAAATCTAAAATACCAAGTGCTGACTATGAAAGCTTGATTACGACTCTTAAGTTACCCTATGAGTCATACCTGCGAGCTATAGCTGCTGCCAGCTGGATTTTCTATTTTATTTTAAGGGTCTTTTTGTATATTGTATAAATAGTTTAAGATAGGATTTTGAAAGCAAATTTTGGGAGATTCCATTTTTTCACAAGGAAACTTTGAATATTCTTAGAGAGCATTTTTCTAGGGTTTAGTGTAGATTTTAGGATTTGACTTTGAAGACCATTTTGGGGGATTTGAAATCACTTGTACTCAGACTCCACTAATTCGAGCTTTTGGTTTCAACATTAAGGCGGTTTTCTTCTTCATAGTTTTTGGATAATCTCTCAACCATGTTCATTATATGCATTGTTTGTGATTTTGCTTTAGCCATGAGTAGCTAAGTACCCACAACTTGGGATTGTGGGAATGATGAGGAGTTGAGTTGAAATAACTCAGATTTTGTGAATTTCTTTGGTTGGGTATTCACATGTATTGTCTATTTCATTTCATTTTGAATGTTGTTTGGTGATGGCCAACACGAAACCCCACCTAGTGTTATGATCTCGACCAAGGAAGTGATGAATGGGAAAAAGGAAATGGATGAAAAGATTCGATTGATGTGTTCTCATCTAATCAACCAAACCTTACTAAAGGGAGGTTGAGTTGGACAATGGGTAATGGTTAGTTGGCACACCACGATTGCTGACCAAGCCCCATGGTGAAATTCGACCTTCACCTTCACAAGAAGACTGGAAGAACCTAAGTTGCCATCCTACATGCAATGTTTAAAATAGAGTTATCACCTATATTGTAATACATAAGCGGAAGGATGACTAAGCAACTATGCATGTTATCTGGGGTAATTGAGTTAATGAATCATGGGGAACACAATTCCCAAGTTGTTCCCTCAATTTGATTATCTCTTCGAAATAGTTGTGTAGTTTTTTTACTTTCTTTCACTTTGAATTTCAAACCCCCCCATTCTAGATAATATAGCCGATTGATGCTTGAAATAATTCTTGGTGAGTCAATATGGTCAACCCCGTATTCCCTGTGGATTCGACCCTAACCTCTGTGTAGGTTTATACTTTAGAGAGACCGCATTACTATTGGAGTGTGAACATAAAAAATTATGGTGCCGTTGCCAGGAAATATGGCTAGGGTTTTAACTTGATCTCACTAGTATTTAATTCAAGTGTTAATTTCTAGATTCTCTTACATTTTACTTTTATTTTTATTTTTTTTGTTGTTTAGTTTTGTTTGCAGGGTATAATAGATTTGTATGCCCAACACAAGGAGACAAGGCAATCCCTTAGTTCCAATTAATTTGGAGATCCACCAAATTGCAAGAAGAATGGCCCAAGAAAATGAGGATATCGCAATCGATAAAGCCATTGGTCAACATGAGGAAGATGTGGGTAGAGATGAAAACCCACCACAAAGAGAAAATAGGCCACACCATAGGCCTTTCAATGAAAATGCACATGGATAGAACCAATAAAGGTTTAACCCTATGGCCATGGATGTTACGAGAGCAATAGTGTTGCCACCATTATCGGTCGACACTAAGTTCATTGTGTCTAGTGGTCTCCTACAAATGCTTCAAAATCATAGTTTGTTTATGGGGCTACTTTCGGAGGATCCACACGGCCATCTCCATAATGTTACATTTATTTGCAAGAGTGTGATGGGTACACAAAATCTTTCACTGGATGCGGTTTGTTTAAGAGTGTTCCCTCTATCTCTAACTACAGGATCTTGATGGGAATAGTCAAGCTTCTACTGATACAATTATCGAAGGCATGTTTCTTAATCAACCTTTTGCATAAATCACCAAAAGAATGGAGCAAGTGGACAAAACAAATAGAGCATGGGGCCAGAGAGAGAGAGAGAAAACCCAACTAAAACTTCATGTGTAGTGAACACCAACAATGATCAATCCAAGGTAATGAGGAGATTATACAACAACTTGCTCAACTTTGCACAAGTTGGATTTAATATTGAAACAAAACCAAGAAAGTGTTTATGCGGTGGCTCACCAACCTCCAAAAAAGCCCATGTATGAGGAATCCTACTTGGTGAAGATGCTTGCTTTGTGAGCGAACAATCAGCAAGTTTCTGAAACAACCCCCAAGGGTCCAACATGGACTATTGGAGGCAAAGTTCCAAGAATCAAAGTCGAAACTATAATAAAGAGGGTGCATATAGAGATAACCATAGTGGTTATTATGAAATACAAAGAGCACTGGAGGCTGAGTGGGGGCGAAGAGATGGTTATAGAAATGGTCCCAATGTGCCTTCCCACAATCATGATGCCGGGTCTGGCAATTCTAGGATTAAGAAAATGTTTGAAAAGTTGTTGAAGAGGGTAGACCATCAAGATGAGACTCTAAAAGGGATGAAATTAGATATTTCAAGTATCAATAAAAAGATTGAGTCTCCTTCTGTGTCCATCAAATAATTGGAGCAACAATTTGGTCAAGTGTCTTCTCAGTTGAACCAACACCAAAAACGTACTTTGCCAAGTAACACGGTTCAAAATCCAAAGAATGATGGCCATTGCATAGCGATCATGATGAGAAGTGGGAAGAGCACCATAGATCCCCCTATGTCGATGGTTGATGATGAAGCTTGTGAGAAGGGTGTTGATGACCAAGTTGTGGTTGAGGAAGTGAAATGACCACAAAAAGTGCCTAAAAATATGCCTCAGAATGCCCAAAATTTTGATTTTTTATAAAATAATTCGCCTGTTATTTCAAAAATCCAACTTCATCCAAAAAGTGCTCAAAAACGTGCCTCAGAATGCTCGAAATTTTGATTTCTTTATATCTAAAAATTCATTTGTTATTTTAAAAATATGACTTTATATTTGTGATCAGGGGATCTAAATTAGGTGAAAAATTATCTAACCTCGATTTAAGAGCGAAAGAATAGCAATTATAAATTTTTAAGGGATGAATTCCAAAGGGCTTCTTGCGATGCCTCCACGATGCACCTTGGGCGCGCCATAGTGTAAAATCATCTCCGTGTCCTCTCTGCGATGCGGAGATGGGTTTTTGGTCACCTGAATGTTTTTAAGTGTGGTCCAAAATATTCTAAGTGTTGGGCTCAAATTTCCCAAATATATTTTTATCCATACTTGGTCAATTTTCACTCCCATATTCCCCAACATATTTCCCAACACTCATCCAAACACTTAGTCATATTTTCACCCTCAAACACAACACCCAAAATCCTCATCCAGATTTAAGGAATCTCTTCAAGCTTTAACTCTTCATTGTCAACCTTCACCAAAAACTTCTTCAAAGCTAAGATATGTGGTGTTGAACCATTAGGTCCTTCCAACCATGGTGCCTAAATCCTCTTTTACTTAATATTGTATGATTTAAAGTAATTTTACATGTGGGTCTTGAATATTGAGAAATTTACTGCATAATGATTTTAGTTTAGGAAAGTATGGTGGTTTTAGCATGTTTTGAGCTTCAAATCTTTGATCTAATATTGGATTTGATGAGGCATTTTGATATGAATGTCTTGGCAGTGTTGCAAGGTGTTGTTTAAAGGCTATACCACTGATTTTCCTGCATGATTTCATCTCCAAATTGCATGCTCTTTTACCCCATTACACGCCCCCAAGGTGTTTGATAAAATGTCCGGTTATGA
>DF361583.1:0-16132 GCA_000787875.1 Solanum virginianum
ATATGATATCAATATGGTATCAATATACCGACAAGGTATCACAAAAAATATATTTTCTACTAATTTGAATTTAATAAATAAGTTTAAGACTTTAATTATTTTGTCCTAATTATTTCATTTATTAAAAAAAGAGCTCAAAATTATATGATACCGATAGAATATCAATATAGCGACGGAGTATCACAAGAGTATATTTAACAATTTTCTCTTAATTAATTTTTTACTAAAAAATAGTTCAAAACTATATGATACCGTTAGAGTATCTATTGATGAAGTATCACATAAATATATTTTTTACTAATTTAGAGTTTAATAAATAATTTTATGACTTTAATAATTTTCTCTTAATTGTTCTATTTCTTAAAAAAAAAAAAGAGTTCAAAACTATGCAATATCGATAGGATATCAATTATATTGATGAAATACCACAAATAATTAAGCTCTAGTCCAATACGATATCGGTATGATATCAATATATCGACGGAGTATCACAACAAATATATTTTCAACTAATTTAGATTTTAATAATTTTTTTTAGTTGTTTCTTATTTATTTCTTAAAAAAACATAATCCTATATAATATCGATATACCGCCACAGTATCACATAGGATTGAACTCATTCTATATGATACCAGTATGATATATATATATATACTGTCGAATATCACAGAGGACTATTTTATAGTATTCATGCTGACCATCATGCTGACGTCGTGCTGATATCAACATGATGTCACGAGCGAAATAAAAAGGAAAAATTAGGGAAAAAACGTAAATAGTTTGGATCATAGATCCATTAAGGGTAAATAATTTTGACAGAGTCTATTAATAGTAAATAATTTTACATTAAGTCTATTTTGTATAGTTATGGCTAAGTATTATTATTTATATTTAAAAATAATATGATAAGTATTATTTATTAATTAATTAAATGTGTACAAGATGTCTGTTTAGTCATGAATGAACGCACACATTTTGTATTTGTAATAACATTGTACACGCGGTTGAGTTGTCTCCATCTCTCTTCTCTTTTCCTGAATCTCTTGACTTTGATTTGACTTGTCCTTTGATTTACCCAAGCCCTCAATTATTCAAATAGTTCTTTTTTCATCATCTTTTAGTACTGTACAACTCTTCATGAACGACCCATTATCCCCAAATTGTTTATCCATTTCTGTCTGTGTCTGATACTGGGGCTGTGCAAAGCAACAGGATGAAGTGGGTGTTAGTGAAAAATGAAGGGAAGATGTTATTCAAGTCTAAATTGAAGTTGGTTGCTTTAGCTGGCTTAGTTCTATCTCTTCTTTCTCTATTTACCCATTTTCTTCTAGCTAAACATACCTATGGGATTGTTTACGAGTACCATTCTTCAGTGACAATCATGTCATGGATGCCTAAATTCAAGAAATCAGATCTCTCTGTTACTAATGTAATGTGCTTAATTAAACCCCTCCAAGATCTCATCTTTAACCTTTTTTTAAGATTCAAATCTCTGTTTTAGACTGCTGCACTTGCTTGCTGTGAGTTAAAGGTGATAAAGTTAGTTTCATGTTATTCTGGTCTTTGGGGTCTGCTAATGGACTGTTGTGTGCTTAAACCCCTCCAAAAATCTCATCTTTAGTTCTTCTTGTTTTGATTCTCTAACCTTGGTTTTTAGCTTCAAAATCCCTCTTTAGATTGCTGCATTCTCTTGCTAATGTAATGTAATGTGCTTAAACCCTTTCAAGATCTCATCTTTAGTTACTCCTGGTAACCATTGTTTTATGATACAACAACATACCCCAAAATCCTATTTTAGACTTTTGCAGTTGCTTGTTAGAGTTGATGGTAATATGCTTATTTTTATTCTGTTTTTGGGATCTGTTAATGTAATGTGTGCTGAAATCCTTCCCAAGATTTCATCTTTAGTTCTTCCTGTTTTGGTTCTCTAATTTTTCTTGAGCTTCATATGAGTATACTTGTTGGCCACTGATGGAACTCTTTTTCATGCAGCATCCATCTTACAGGAGACTATGGGCTCCAGTTAGGCATTTTGAATCTTTACATCCTCATGCAAATCCTAGTGGAGATTATGAAGGTTAGATTCACCTTCATATTTTTCGTGGTCTATATCATGCCACTTATGGCAGTCTTTGGTAATTTGTTTTGGCGTTTTGAAGTTGTAATATTCTCAATACTTATAACTGTAGTTCAAGGTCTAGATATTGTTGGTCATCCAGGTACCACAATTATTACGAAATAATCGAGTTTGGACCGTATTTTCCCTGACTAATCAGTTTCAGGCCCAAGTGCCTGTGCATCCATCTTCACTCAAATGAAGACAAACATCTCCATTTAGAGGTTTCCCAACTCTAATCAAAACCTGAAGTAAATATTAAGCTGTCAACTAGATCTGAGGACAATTGCATTATATCCATTCATCTGTGTAGTTCCAGATGCAATAATTTTTCTGTTTCTCAAGGGGCATGTGAACTTACTTTCAGAACATCTTGTGCAAGTGACAAGCGTTTTGCTTGAATCAATATGCTCTCCAGCTGCTTAATTTGGTGCATTTGAAGCAACTTAACTCAAACAGTTAAATCTGTGGAGTGTGATAAGGAATATTTAGTATGTCTGGATGAATTAACTAACTGTAAACTCCATAAGATATTTTGACATTGTTATAATCCATTTCACGACCTTCTGAAATATGGCTTAATATTGTTATAATGGAATTCCTTGCATATGCTGCAATTGGCCATTTCTTATCCAGTGCCAATCCTTTTACTTGATTAATATGATCTGAGGCTAGGCCAACCTCAGACATCTTCCTTAATAACCTTTAACGTTCATTCTGGAATAAAATAACTGAATAATATGAAGTAGAAATTTTTGCAGTGGTTATGTTTTCTGTTGCTTTTTCTACTTGTTACTAGCTGTTTCGACTGTGATGTTATTGCAGCTCCTGAAATGCAATCAACTGGATTCATCTTTGTCAAGATACGTGGGGGTTCCCATGAGATTAGGAATGCGGTAAGGTATCCTCTGGCACATAATAGGCTTGCTTATAAGTACTCCAGTAATTTATTAGGCTTCCTTTGTCTGGCAGATTTCTGATGTTGTTGTTGTTGCGAGACTCCTCAACGCTACCTTGGTCATTCCGGAGATCCAATCAACTACAAGCAGCAAAGGAATAAGGTTCTGTCACATTTAATATATCAAGAGAATTGATGCAAAAATTGAATGATAGTCAACTATTTTCCATAATGATGAGACATCTTATCCAAAAAAAGAGAAAGAAAGAAAGGGAAATGATAGGACAAGAAAGAAAGGAAAATGATAGGACATTGGCCTCAGCTCTCTATTTTTTTTTTTAGTCAGTAAAATATAGTCTTATTGATACTTGCATTAAGAGTACGAAGGCAGAATGTACGTAATAGCCATTACATATTATTGACTTCAACTCTCAACTTATGGAGTACACTTTAAGATATTAATTGGATGATTATCTATATTACATACAACTGCAATATTGTTAAACTGCCCAATTGAGTTGTTTTTCAGTTTGCTAGTTCATTTTTGCAGCACTCAGTTCAAGAGTTTCCCGTACCTCTATAATGAGGATCAATTCATAGCAGCACTAGCAAAAGATGTCAAAATCGTAAAAACACTTCCAAAAGATCTGAAAGGAGCGAGGAGAAAGAAAGAAATTCCTTCATTTAAAGTTCCCCATGGGGCATCTCCATATTTTTACCTGCACCATGTTCTTCCTATGTTGACTAAGCACTCTGTGGTTGAGCTTCTTGTTTCTAGTGGTGGATGCTTGCAGGTAGTATCCATTACCTTCATTTCAAATAAAATATGTCCTTTGATTTTACATTCTCTTTTAGATCAAATATTACAGTATGATGATTGTTTGCATTAGAATTTACAAATGTGGATTGTTTCACAAGAAGTTTTAGGACGACATCCAATTTGATATAGTTGGAGAATAATATTTTTGAAAGAGTTGGAATCATTTTTCATCTCTATTACACAAATTCTTCTTCTGCATTCCTGCAACCAAGTTTGACTTGAAATGGAAGCATAATGGTGGCTGTTTTTTATCACATTTTTTTTCATAACCAACTCTTTCTTATCACCAATCATCTACATATGTGTACCTCTTAATCTTCTATATCCAGTAAAGCTATCGGTAATTGCTTGCTTACTTCTCATCTATATATTAGTACTCAAAGACCTAATAGTTGTTACATCTCTATAAAAGTATGGAACATTATGCTCTGTCGGAAAGAATACTGTAAATTGTAGAAGATTGTGTTCAATTTAACTTACGATAATATTTGGAAATATTTAGCTGTGGTCAGTGCAGTATATTTATTGTTGGAATGCAGCTTGACACTTTGTTCTTCTTTGGAATATGCAGTCGTATTTCATCCAGTCTTCATATCCATTCCAATCATAATGTTTCTTCAGATTTTGATTGTCATGTTTTACTGTGTATGAGTCAGTCTATCCTGCCTCCACCTCTTGTTGAGTATCAAAAGCTGAGATGCAGGGTTGCTTTTCATGCCTTACGTTTCAGAGAGGAGGTCCTAAATCTTGCTATTAAAATCTTGAATAGGTAACTCACGAATCTCTATTACTCATGGAAATGAAGATTGTTTTTTGTTATGCTTATTTCTTATATTCTCACAGAATAAGAGCTTCAGGACAACCATTTATTGCCTATGATCCCGGGATGACCAGAGATGCTTTAGCATATTATGGTTGTGCAGAACTTTTTCAAGTATGTTAAAAACTTTGAAGCATCATACAAACAAGGATTGGCTTTGCCACATATTATTTGTCTTGTATCTGATGTATGTTCTGCCCATATGTTTTACCTCTAGGATGTACATACTGAACTCATTATGCACAGACGTGCATGGATGATTAAACGCGGTATCTTGAAGGGGAATCTTTCTTCAGATTCAGCAGAACAATATCGAAATGGTTTGTGTCCTCTCATGCCTGAAGAGGTAGCTTACTTCCATGAGTTTAATATAAAATCTTCCCACGAGTCCATGGATTTCTAAAATTAAGAACATGTGACGTACTTCCTGACAATAGCTTTCATGTTAATTGCCCCTTTTCATACGATGAAGCTTGTCTATACAGTTGTCATTTGTTCTTCATGTCTCTGTATTACCTCAATAAGTTAAGACATAGGAAGGTATGCATTGAGATACGTAATTTGATATCATATACTGGTATATATTCAGAAAATTTTGTTTGAAATAATATTTAGTCAAGTAAATTTTCCGACAGATTGGTATTCTCCTTCGAGCATATGGCTACTCATCCGACACTATCATTTATATATCTGGCGGAGAGGTCTTTGGTGGGTTGAAGAAGTTAATTCCACTGCACGCTATGTTTGAGAATGTCGTTGATAGGACTTCCTTAAGCTCTCCTCTGGAGTGGGATAAAATATACGGTCAGGAGGCAAACCTTGTAGATCAATATTCAACACCTCCACCTACTGATAATGTAGGCATGAGATCACAGGCATGGAAGAATTCCGGTCCACGTCCTCGTCCATTACCACCGCCCCCAGCACGACCGAAGATGTACAATGTTGAAGGTTGGTGGGGTTGGGTAGCCGAGAGTGATGATGAGCCAGAAAGTACTATTGTGGAGTTGAGAACTAATGCTCATCGGTTACTGTGGGAAGCAATTGACTATATGGTTTGCACTGAAGCAGATGTATTCATCACTGGATTTGACCGTGATGGTAAAGGAAACCCAAATTTTGCTAGTTTGGTTGTGGGTCACAGATTGTATCAGTTTCCTGCATCTAGAACTTATGGTCTGGACAGGTAATGTATTCCGAAATGAACTTTCTTCTTGGTGATTTATGCTCACTCTTTCTTTCCCTACTGTTCCTGTCTTCTGATTCACAGCTCTTATTTTTCTCTCTGTACTCCAAATGTTCTCTTTTATTCCTAATTTAGGGCTAGGGTTAGTAGATAGCCTTAAAGTTGGTTTCATTTCATGATTGAATAAAACAATTTAGCTACAAAATAAAAATTTGGAGTGTTCATTATGGAGAATGGTTTCCAATTTTCACTTGTTCAGTTGTTCAAAATTTTTGGAAAATATTTTTTCTAGGAAAACAAGTTCATTAAAACGAGGAAAGTAATTTCCCTAGTGGAAGTAAAGAAAACAAGTTCAACAAGTAGCATTCTACATTGATTGTATCCTCCCCACACCTCATCTTCACCCCACCCCCATAGCCACCATCCACCTCACTCCACACCCCTACCTCCCATACTATTTGTCTAATTATATACAAATACTTTTAGAATATTAATTTTTTTGGTTCCGTTCTGAACACACAAAATAAAACCCACTTTATTCATAGAAAACATTTTCCAGAAAAGCATCTTCCATAGAAAACATTTTCTTTCGTGCCGAACGGCGAACACATCCTAAGTTCTCTGTAGCTCATTGTGCGTTTAAACTCGTCGAGTTTTATTGCAAAAGAATGTAATTGAATTTGTATTTATCATTAATAATTGTCGTCCACATTTTTCCGCTTTGATAATCTATGGTCTTTTTTTTTTTTCTTGTACTCAAGAAGTTATTTCATCCATCTTCATCATAAGATCTTATTTCATCTGCTCCTGGCTCTTCAGTATTTAGGCAAGTTCAGAATATAAACAATCATCACAAGGTTTTTACAGGAAAACCTCCCTCCCAGGAGTCGAAAAATCATGGCCTCTCTGAACTACCACTAAATTTGGGCCTTACAAGTTATAGATGCCAACCACTAGAGCATCAGAGGAGCTAACTGCTATAGCACCTACTTCTCTCTTTCTCTACAATGCACTTCAATTGTAGGTCTAGACTCTGCCTCAAATAACTCTACCCAGTTGTTGTTACCCTTACAATACAAAACAACACCTAATACAAATCAATTAAAAAACTTGAAAGGGTTATAAACGCGCAGCGAATAACTGGACAATCAAGAACTATTCTTAATATTTCTTGATAACAACATGTTCTTTACAATGTTACCAGTTGACTCTCTCTCTCACAAGTCACACGAATAAATCTTCTTGGTGTGTTCCCTCTTCTCACTTTGTATGAATATCTTCACCAACATCAATTAGATCCTTTATATAGGCGTAGGTAGCCGCTTCTTGTCATTCCAATTCAACTCGAATTAGATCAAGACTTTCCAAGATTCTAATCCTTGTTTGACTTGTTTCCCTTCATGTGTTTGGCTTCTTTCTCCTATATTTGAAAGCTTCTTCCTCTTTGGTAAATATGATATTGTTTTTATAATTTTCTAACTCCTTGTTTCACTGGACTTGTCACATTCTCAATTCCTCAAAGAATCCTTCTAAGCAATTGGAATCTGCCTTGGCTTGATCATCAACAGTCTCTTCTAGTGCACTGTGACGGATTTGATTCCTTCACTATTTCCTTACTGCATATGATGCACTTCTTAATAGCAACTCTCTATTGTGATCATGCTAAGAAACTGTTTCTCTTGTAGTACACTTCTTGGTAGTTTTGAGACATGTGAATGACCTGGTGCTTGCATATGTTTATTACGTTTTGCTACTTATTAATCATGAAAACTTCGTATTGTTAGCTTTGGCTCATAGCTCTCTAGTTCACATTGCTCTCCCTAGCACATGTAGCTCCCTAGCTCACATTGCTCTCCGCAACACATGTAGTTCTCTAACTCACGGCACTCTCAGCTCAATCACAAAATACTACAAGTATTCTAGTTAGTTTAACTGTAACTCTAATTGGTATTACATGTCACAACCTGCATTTGGACGTAAAAGGATGAAATTATTTTTCCTTTCCAGTTTTTGCAAGAACTGTAAAAATGTTTGGAATTTTTTCCAATCAGACGCCATTAGAGGAACATTTTCAGTTTTTGCAAAAGTGGAAGTTTTCTCTAATGGCTTTTGGTTGAAAACAAGTGGATGGAACAATTATATTCCAGTATTTGGAAGTAAACACAGTTTTGCTTTTGTGGCATGACTTGCTCTGTAGCTCACCCTGAAAACCATTGAGTAAACTCTGATTTAAATCAAAAAATGATGTGATTGAATCTGAATTTTTTATTAACCTTGGTCGTCCACATTACTTCAACTTTTCTAATCTATGGTCATTCTTATTCCTTTAATCAAGATACTACGAGTATGCTGGAACTGCACCTCTTCATGGCTTTATTACATTAATCTCTTGTTCTGTCATATATTAAATGGAACATGTATGCCCAACAGAAGGTTGCATTGATAAGACAGGGTAAAATTTGAATAGTTGACACAAATCCATGTTTGATAACGAAATTCTAGGTATTTGAATAGGAGACCTGGTAATTCACATGGGTTTCTCTTGTCAGTTGACCTCCGTGACTGAGAACAGCCAAAATAAAAGGTGTCTTAATGGTCAAATAGAACTTATGGACTGGCGCTACGGTCTGTGCTAGTAGACCTTACAGTTGCTTGTCATCCAATTTGTGCTTTTTAGCTCTCAATATTTGCCTTCACTATTTGGAGAATTTTGAGTTGCAACGCAAATAGGATTTACTTAGATGTTAGAACATGGACAACATATTCCTTTGACAGGGTAAAATTTGAATAGTTGACACAAATCCATGTTTGATAACGAAATACTAGGTATTTGAATAGGAGACCTGGTAATTCACATGGGTTTCTCTTGTCAGTTGACCTCCGTGACTGAGAACAGCCAAAATAAAAGGTGTCTTAATGGTCAAATAGAACTTATGGACTGGCGCTACGGTCTGTGCTAGTAGACCTTACAGTTGCTTGTCATCCAATTTGTGCTTTTTAGCTCTCAATATTTGCCTTCACTATTTGGAGAATTTTGAGTTGCAACGCAAATAGGATTTACTTAGATGTTAGAACATGGACAACATTGACAGGTTTCTGATGTGCTGTTATCTGAGTTAATGCAGAAAAGAAATTGGCAAACTTTTTGAAGAGATTCGTGATAACCTCTATCAACCCAACCACACCTGGATAACATCACTGCGCAAGCAATTAAGAAGAAGTTTAATCGACGGATTGTTGGAGGAATCCAAAATATCCAAATTACGGTCTTTTCTTGCATTTCCAGTTCCTGAATGTTCTTGCATTGCAAATGATTCCACAAAGAGATCAGTCAACACTTCAAGCCTTATGCCAAAATATGAGATTCCAGTGTTTTTTGGACAAGTAGACCAATGCCCTTCTTGGATGAATGGTCCCACTTCTGTACAGTCAAAGGAAGAAACAGAAGAGGAAGACGACAAAGATGATTCCACCTCCTCAGGGCTGTTCTTGGGACTGGGTAATGGTGATCAACAAGGTGATATTGGAGATGTTAGCAACAAAGAAGAAGCTCTTGTGGAGGATCAAGAAGAACTCGAAGGGGGAGAAAGATAGAGAGAGAGAATGAACTCATCAGCAAAAGGAAAGAACGACTCTCACTAACTGCATTGGATTCATTTTAACAACACATGCAGACTAGGGAAGCTCGTACGACTTGAGTTAAGCTCAGCTAGATCAAGAGATGCTACAATTGACATTACAGATTGTTGGGAATCCAATTGTGGTGGAAAAACAGTTTGTAGTTTAGGATGGCACTTGATTTCTGCTAATCTGGATAGAAAGAGTTTAGGTTCCATGCACTGTTGGTGTACAAGAAAAGGAAGTGATATTTTCTTCTCTTTTTTTCTTCCTAATCTAGGGTAGAATAGTAAGTTGTAACTCTTGTTGATTCTGCTCTACTTTATGATATTTTAAAGGTCTTGTATTTGGGACTTAATAATATATAAGCATGTTAGTTGATTTGATTTATACGATATTTGATAGGTAGATAGTGTCATAACTCAAACTTGAGTTGGCATGTTATCTACCACAATCCACTAGTAGATAAGCGAATTCAAACCCCAAAACAAGTATCTACCTAGTGGGTAGAAACCAACAGTAACAAAAATAACCAGCACATTTAAGGAAATATACAACGCGGAAGAGAACAACATAACTATATACAACAAAAAAATCCAATCCCACCATCTAGTGGATAAAGACAGAAAGCTACTAAAATGAGTAGAGACTCTAAAAATAAGCAAAATAAGTAGACTAGTCTCGAATACAAAAGACTAGCCAAAATCATACATAGATGGAGATGAGTCAAAATATAGTATCTCATTAGCTCACCCTGTGTCTTCGAATGTCCATCTGTTAGGCACAAAATCAACGTAGTCAGTTGGTGCTTGGATCTACATCAGGGGCGGAGCTACATTCATCCAAGATGGTCAGATGAATACTCTTCCTTGATTTTTTTTTTCAAATATATAGGTTAAATACAAATATTTTGATAAATATCAATTGTCGAACACCCTTGATACAAAAATCACCCACCCATGCTTGAAAAGTATGAACACCCTTGACGAAAATGCTGGCTCTGCCACTGATCTGCATTAGGGAAAACAAATGCAAAGTATAATATGAGTATCAAAACAGTGGATGTCTAGTAAGCATCATAGGCTGACTAAGCTTGAAAAGTAAATACATAATGTAAAGCGAGAAATAAAACAGTATCAAGGAGGCAAAGGAAGGAATAATAACGATAAGCCTAACTAAATGTAACACCTTGAAAATTTCTAGCTAAGATTTGAACTTTCCTCTTATGCGTAGGAGATCACGCTGAGTGATTCTAGGTCATTCTTATTCATAAGAGTAGAGATTTGAACTTTCCTCTTATGCGTAGGAGATCACGCTGAGTGATTCTAATCTTGACTATAGGTATTAAAGCCTATTCTGTAGCTGGATGATAAATTTGAAACGAATTAATGTCACAAAAATCCTTTAACACAAAGTTGAGATGAAACCTTCATTACCGATTGAGTTTCGATATGAAATTCTACACAATTGGGTAATCAATAACTTCAAAGTTGTGAATGGATGTTAAGGTCATTTTCTAAGTATTTGAAGTGTGTCGGATGCGATTTGAGGTCATAAGGGATGCCCAAGGCCACGACAAGTTCAAAACATTTCAATCAACCAAGTTTTGGCGTGAGTTCATAGAAGGATCAACTTCAAATGGGCATATCTGTCAGCACATAATGAGTTAGATAGTTTATAATATATCAAATTGTAAATATTTGAATTAGCTTTCCAACAAGTCCAATTTTGCCTTAATCGGAGTTTAGAGTAAAAGGTTATGACCATTTTACTGAATCTTGTCAAATTACTAAAATTCGTCGAACAGCCGAACAATTGGGCGATCCATCGATTTAGACTGCTGAAATGCTCCGAGAAAGCTTAAAATTTGTCAAAAAGGGCGATACAAGGTCCCCATTCTGCATATCACCGAATGGTTCGGCGATAGGGCCCTAAAACCACCGTTTTGGCCGCAGAAACTCATCAAAAGGTCATTTTTTTCCAATTTTGATGATTATTTGACTTTCTCAAAAAGATATTTTTGACATTTTATCCTTAAATAACTTCCCAAAGCCCATATTATAACCAAATATCATCATTATACTTATAGGGACTCCCAAGATCCCCAATTTTTCTTCTCCCAAAGATCAAGAACTTCAAGAAAAAAGAATTTCCCCAAAATTCTCCGAAAGGCTCAATGTGACAGAATTGATGGATTGATAAGAGTCCTTATGAGACTCATTTATTGGATTGATTGAGATTGATTGTTTATGAGCATTGAGTTTTGAGAGGAGTATCTAGCATGAAATTGAGTGAGAGTAAGTCCAACTCAAACTCAATAACTACGTCAGCAAACATAGGAGTGGATTGAGTCCATTAAAGTCAGTCATGAAACAATAGGACTTGCTTGGTTGATTGGATCCATATTGGATTGATTTGTTCTTTACCCTAGCAAAGTATTGAATGGTTGTGGCAATATTAACGAGATTGTTGTACGATTACTAGCTCATAAGTGATTGTTATCGAATAAGAGAAACTTCCAATAGGACAGATACAGAGTGTAATATGAGTATCAAATTAAAATAATAGATATCTAGTAAGCATCATAGGCTGACTAAGCTTGAAAAATAAATACATAATGTAAAGCAAGAAATAAAACAGTATCAAGGAGGTAAAGGAAGGAATAATAACGATAAGCCTAACCAAGTGTCTCAATAATCCCGCATGAAGCAAAAGAATAAAGTAAAGCAGCTAACTACATGCGCCATTAAACGAAAATAATCCAAACACACCTCCATATTGTTTCTGACTATGGGTAGATATATTTCATAAATGGAGAGATTAAAATTCAAAACTTTAAAACTGCGGTTAAGACACCTCAAAGAACCCAATAGAACCAAGCTAGCAGGACTCTAACCCGATTAATGGCAATATGACAAGTCTCAAACCATGACTAATAGAACATCAGGCCACGAACCCAATTAAGTGATAGGCCAAGACTTGAACCATGGCTACGGCAAGGCTAAGTAGTAAAGAGAAAGAGAACAGCTGGTAGCAGATTAACGTGTATATATTTTATGATTGCTATGTTGGCTCCAGTGTATTACATACAAGGCTGAAAATAAATAACAACTTAGAGAAATCTACGTAGTTACAATCCTATTTAAAGTCCTACAAGTAATAAGAGTAGGAATATATCTGCTAGCCTTTATTTCCCCCCTCCCCCCCGGGAAGTTGTCGTCGAGGTCTACTACACCCAACTTGAAGCAACATGTGAATGGGCAAATTCAAGCTGTTTTCACTCAACTTGCTCACGAACGAAATGGAAGTTGATGGCCACATGCTTCATGCGGCTATGGAAAACAGGATTTGCACAGATATAAGTGGTGCTAATATTATCACCGAGAATTCTTGGAACAACAGTCAAGGGAAATTGAAGCTCTTGAAGAAGATGGGTTAGCCAATTAGTTTTAGAAGCAGTAGCAGTCACTGCCCGATACTCTACCTCTGTCGAAGAACGAGAAGCTGAACGTTGCTTGTTGAAGACCATGAAATCGGAGAATGACCCAGATAAATAACCTAACTAGTGGTGGATGTCCTGTCTTGAGGATCTTCTACCCAATCTGAGTCAGAGTATGCAAGTAACCTACGATCAGTTTCCTTGGCAATGAGTACACCAAAGGAGGTAGTTGAACGCAGATAACGGAGAATCCGTTTAAGAGCAACCCAATGAGACATAAATGGCTGATGCATAGCTTGTGATAACTTACTGACAGCAAAAGCTATGTGCGGACGGGTGAAGGAATGGTAAGGAAGTTTACCAATGATGCGATGATATAAGGAACCATCAACTAGATGATCATCAGACGAGGGATTAAAAACAATAGCATATGTCATAGGCGTTGAAACACCTTTACAATTATCCATAGCTACCTCATGTAGGAGATCCATTGTGTACTTCTATTGAGAAAGAAGAAGACCAGTAGAAGAATGATCAATCACCTCAATACCAAGAAAGTAATGAAGAGGCCCTAAGTCCTCAGTGAAAATCGATGAGAAAGAGCCTCAATGACATAATGAACACATTTCTGGTGATTACCAGTCACTACGATATCATCCACATATACTATACAAAGTATTTCCAGCTTTATGCATAATGAAGAGTGAGAAATCAGAAAGTGATTTAACAAAACCCAATGTAAGGAGATAATTTTTGAGTTCAGTGTACCAAGCACGAGGGGCCTGTTTGAGACCATAAATTGCCTTCTGAAGACGACATACATGGGTAGGATTCCCAGAGTTTTCAAATCCTGGTGGTTGTCGCATATATACTTCTTCAGTAAGACGACCCTACAAAAAAGCATTGTTAACGTCCAGTTGATGAACAGGCCAGCCAAGTTGAGTGGCGATAGTCAGGACAAGATGGACAGTGGCAGGCTTGACTACTAGACTAAAAGTGGAATGATAATCAAGTCTAGGATGTTGTGTAAACCCCTTAGCCACCAAACAAGCCTTGTATTTATCAACAGAACTATCAGATTTTTATTTAACTCGAAATAACCACTTACAATCTACCACATTTTTGGAAGAGTCACATGGAACCAAATCCCAAGTATGGTTGCGAACAAGAACATCAAATTCGGCTTGCATTGCTACTTTCCATTGGGGAATTACCTTGGCTTGCTTATGAGTGATGGGGATTTTTGGAGACAATGTAGCGGTTGTGAGAAACTGACGAGGTTTAAGGCTATGAGTCTATGATCTGGTAGTCATTGGGTGTACTTTGGTGGCTGGAAGGTTTGGCCAGGGCTGGGTTGGTAGGTCAGGTTGCATAGGAGATGCTGGTGGAGGGGAGAAGGAAGCCATATGTGGCTGAATTTGTGCCGAAGCAGATGAATTTGGAGGATTTAGAGTTTGGCTAGGAATGGGTGGTCTTTCTCGTCTATGATATGTGATAAGTGGCCGTGAGGGCAATGGTTGAGGTGTTGGTGAAGGATTCATTCTCTGTTTTTTTGGAACTTGTGTAGAGTGTGAAGATGTGGAAGTTGAGACCTGAGAAGGAGTATTACCTGATTGTGGAGAGACGCCATTTGGAGCAGTGAAGATATCTTGCGGGCGTTGAGTGATGTTGGCAACGTAGTTACTGGTAGAGGGAGTTGATAAGAGGGATGTGAAATTAAATTACCATCCTCCTTGGCTTGTTGTTCAATCGAAATATTATCCCAAGCAACATTAACTTTATTATTAAACCTTGAAAAAATATTTCGAAAAGGAAAATTGTCTTCCAAAAAGATTACATCCCTGGATAAATATAATTTGGAATAAACTGGGTCAAAACACTTATGGCTATAATATTTATTAGAAAAACCTAAAAATTGTTGAATTCAAATTCTCTTTCATATCTAGTATCTTCTGCTTTTGGGGCATGGTATCTTGAGCTGAGTCAAAACAGATGGTGTGGATCGAGGTTCCAATTTATTAGTGGAATATGGTTTGAGCCATGAGTAGCACAAGCATCCAAAAACTTTGACGGAATCATAATTAGGCACAATCTGAATAGAATTTCAAAAAGTGATTTATTTGTAGATTTTATGTAGTCATCCTATTGATCAAATAAACAGCTTGTTGACAAGCATAACTCTAAAACGTTGAAGGTAAGGATGCTTGGTGTAATAAGGTGTGGGCTTTCTTGATGACATGACGATGTCGGTGTTCAACTAAGGCTACCCTTTGTGGTGTGTATGGGGGGGGACACTAAGTGTTCAATTCCATGTGTTTTTAGATAGGAATCTAATTTTTAAAACTCACCACCACCATCAGTGTAAAAGGATAAATTTTTTGTGTTGAAATGTTTTTCCAGCATGGGATATAAACTTTTGAAAATGTTCAAAATTTCTGTTTTAGTTTTCAATGTGAACAACCACATATATCTTGAAAATTGATCAACAAATAAAATATAGTATCATTTTTTGTCAATCAATAAAACTGGAGACCGCCTCCATAAATCACTGTAAAGTAAATTTAATGGTTTGGCACTATTCAAAGAACTTTTAGAAAAAGGTATCCTATGACTTTTATTAGAATAACATGAATGACAAACAATCTTAGTTTTGGAACCAACTACTAAAATGGAAAAGTCATGCAAAAACTAATTTAGAACTTGACAATTAGGGTGGCCTAATCGTCGATGCCATAGTTTGTATGAAACAATGACGTTGCATTTTAGTGGACCATCAACATTCCTTGGTGGCCACTCATACAACCCGTTTTTATTCCATTCACGAGCCAATGGCTCCCCCATAGTCAGATCTTTCACAAGGTAAGAGAAAGAAAAAAATTCTATAGAGGAGTTATTATCTTGACAAAACTTAGATACAGATATCAGATTATTTTTAATAGCTAGAGAGCAAAGAATATGCTGAAGTTGGAGTTGATGATTTGATGCATTAAAGTTCACATTATGTCACACCCCAAATCCCATTAAGGCGGACTAAAAATACAAAACATACCCACACTTTAATTTACATAGCCTACAAAGCCTCTAAACAATGACAAGCATCTGATAAGGGTCGGGACAGGCCCCGCCTGGACTAACTGTACAATACAAACATAACATCTAGACATGCAAAGCCCCAAAGCAACCTGGAGCTTGGTAACCACAGCTGGATAACCTGTACTCTTACTGGGGAGATTT
>DF361583.1:19252-35676 GCA_000787875.1 Solanum virginianum
ATCGATCTATCAAGATGTCCAAAGAGGTTGTGTCCACACATGAGCATGGACACCTGAGCCTTCCACAACAAAAAATTATGGCTACCAACAAGTTTGATTGGGAGTTGAGTAACTGGATTGAATTGGACAACAGTGTTTGAACGGAGATGTTGTCAGCATTGACTACACTTGTATTGGAGGCCATTAGGCTTGATTTGGGTGGGCTGGGAGGAGAAAAAAAAAAGGACCAAGATCGTTAAAGCAATAAGACTCTGAATACCATAAAGAGAAAGGGAACAACCGGTAGCAGATGAACGCATATATATTTTATTGATTGTTATGTTGGCTCTTATATAACCAGTGTATTACATACAAGGTCGAAAATAAATAACAACTTAGAGAAATCTACGTAGTTAGAATCCTAAAGATAAGAAAGTTGATAAGTACAAATTTAATTTAAAGAGTCCTACAAGCAATAAGAGTTCTAGAAGGAATATATCTGCTAGCCGTTATTAAGTAGGAGCAGAAGCCAAAACTCGAACGAAGCGAAAACACTCTATAAGATCTCACATCTACCAATTTAACATAATAAAGGAATATCGTGGAATAAAATCCAACCTTAGAGTTATTAATAACTCACTCCTAACCCAAAACCCAAGTTCAAATAGTCTAATGGGGCCTAAACTCATAACCAAATAATACCAAGGCCATAGTATAAGGAGATTACATATAAAATCTAATAAGGGTACAGTTATCATCAAGCTAAGACTTCTCATGATCAAGCCCAAGTCTACTACTTCAGTCTATAGGGAGCTAGAATCGTCCAAACCGATGTTCGAGATATTAGTTATTTCATTTTCTACTTCACATAATATAATATACGAACTCCTATATAACTTATACTATATGTTTTAGTTATGTGAATTTGAATTTTTCAAGGCATATCAACCCCAAAATAGCAATTCTACATCAATCACTAACCTAGCCCTAAACTAAGGCAAAAAATAAATCACCAATATCAATACAATAGGCATAAAGATCAACAAGCCATGGTAGGCATAGAAGACATACATGGTAAAATAAGCTTATTCTCCCCTTACCCAAAAAGGTAAGCTAGGGCAAGCAATTACATAGGAATCATGATAAAAACCCTCCCAAAACTAGCTATACATCATTTTGAATCGCCTCTGATCGTTACCAAGCTAGAATATTAATAATCACGATGTTCAAATGGTCAAAACAATGTTCATATTGACAACTAATATCTCTAATACAAAATTAGATCAAAAATAGATATGTGGATCCTAAACACAAAATTTTTCAGAACTAACCTTGTCAACGAGCCCGAAAAAGCTCAAGAAATTTATAACAAAAAAATTAGGCACAATTCGAGCCCAAATCAATACCAAAACAGCCCAAATAAATAAGAGATCAAAACTATCCTTTTAGGGGTTAAATGGACGTCCGAGAGAAGAAATTACTATAATAACGAGTCCACAATGCTTCTCCAACATCTCTAGCTTAAAGCCCCAGAAAATTCCAATAATTAGCACTATGAATGAGCTCAAGCTAAGCTCTATAACTTAAGAAGCTGTCTTTGAAATATTGAACAAGTGAGCTGAAATTCGGGTTGAATAGCTATTTTAAAAAGAAGACATTGTTCATTGGATCACAATGATCAGGATTGTGGTAGTGACCAACAAAAAAATAAGGCATTGCAATTCTGATGGTCGAACCTCGCAATCATGCTGACCAAAATTTGTTAACCCACCCTAAATACTCATCGCGATTGTGATAATTTTCAATTGCCTGAAGGGACAAAAGAAAGATCGTGTTGTTTCCTTCAACAATTTTTGATTTCTAGTGGACTTCTCAGTAGGATTCGAACCCAGATGAAGTTCTAACCATCTATCAGAGAAAAAAGAATAAAGAGATCTTGTAGGATGCCCATGAAATTCTTTGATTTCTTCCGAAAAAGATGATTAATCATCCACTTCTCACGTTCTGTGAATAGCTGGGATATTGATCATGATGAATGTTTTCACCCCCACCACATTATGCTGCGTCAATTAGATTACCAAGTCCAAAAAATCTCTGATTAGATGTTCAGAATTCGTTCAGATTCTGTTGCATGCAAACGAACTATGTTATTCCATTAAATTTGACATTCCAAACTTAACGATGATGTTAAAACTTCAATGGAAGGTCCTTTCAACAAAAAGCTGGCCCCCTCCCCCACCCAAAGCTCCATTTTAGCGATAAGCCGCAAGGTTAATTGCTTAAAATGAGTCCGAAAGCTTTGGGACCCAAATCAATTGTCATTCTAGACCAAAACTGACATTTCGAGTCTAATGAAACCATCAAATTTTCATTCAAAGGTCATTTGCCTGAAGTTTTGATTGAAGTCAACCGTTGAAACTTTAAAAGTTCCAAAATACAAAAACTCTCATAAAAATCAAATAAACGATCTAGTAATCGAGCTATCAGCCCCAATAAGTCATAAATGACTTAGGATCACTATAAGAAAGCTAAAAAAAATAGAGAAAATGATCACCTGTAAGTTCATTCCAAATAGAAAATAAATTATCATGTACATATTTAAAACAACATTTGATTGACAATTTAAAAATCCGCATAACTAATACATGTATAAGTTATAAGAAAATCTATGTATTATTTTATACAGGATATAGAAGGTGGAATAACTAATACATGTATAATTAATCTCTGCGTAACTAATGCTTGCATAAAACAATACATATATTCACTCTTTGCTAATCCCTACGTTACTAATACAAATCTTTTGATAATTAGTTAGAATTGTGCAAGTATTAATTATATGGGTGTAGTTATTACAGGTTTTACGTTGCATAACATAATACACAAATTTCCTCATAACATGTAGTATTAGTTGTGTCAGATTTCTAAATTATAAATGAAACATCATATAATTTTATATACGAATAACTTACTTTATAAATATCTTCTAAATATTGTATAACTGACCGAAACTAACATATGGATAAGTTGTCTCTTTACAAGCTACCAAATAATTCATTACTACATCCAAAAAAAAAAAAGGCTCTAGTCCTTTATTGTTTGATAATTGGTTGGGAATATTCAAGTATTAATTAGTTATGTGGATATTAGTTATTTCATTTTCTACTTCACATAATATAATATACGAACTCCTATATAACTTATACTATATGTTTTAGTTATGTGAATTTCTAATTGCAAATCAAACTTCATATTAATTTTATATATGAATAAATTACTTTCTAAATATCTACTATAACTTTCTGAAACTACAGACAACCCATTACTATATTTAAAACCAAAAAAAAAAAGAAAAGAAAAAGCGCTAGTTGCATTGTTTGTAGTACAAATGGTACAAATTAAACAATAGTGAATCACACGTAAAACTCTTAGAAACATTATAATATGGTGGTTATGTGTGTATTATAAAGTTAAGAGTTGCGGGAAATTTTAACTCTTAATATAAGTTAAGCTGAAAGTGACACTACAGATGAATTTTGTTAACGTGCCGCATAAGGCCAATTTTGAAGGATTTAAGTGTTGATGTATCTATAAATTAAAGCTTTTCGAATCTAATTTTCAATATATATACGTTTATATCCATCTGACCTCATCACAAAAAGTTATGCGTATTTTATTGCAGACTCGCATAATGCCCTAGTACATGAACTGGACATGTGGCACGTCTAAGTGGATGCGTTTCACTCCCCTAAATAAGTTTTTAATGGCGTTTTATGTATATTTTATGTGCAAGTTCCTACCACTCACTTTGTACAATCTTTACATCAAATTATGAGGATTAACGCTAGATTATCATTCCAATCCATAAATTGTTGAAAGTCATCCCAAGATCAATTGAAAAGCAATTTCAGGTAAACTTTAATAGATAAGATTTAATTTTCTATTTCGCTTTGCCTCTTGTTAATTAAGAGAAATATAGATCCCAAAAAAGTGGCCCACTTTCCATCATCTCTATCCACTACCACGCAAGGACCGATAGAAATGATTTCGACTACCTAATAAAACCAAATGTACAATGCCAAAATAATTCAACCATCATACATACATGGACAAGCTAAGCTAAATAGGCAAGTCACTAAACACCTTCCCTTATAGTTTCCTTTATACTATTGGAGGGTCACACCACTTGTAGAGTTCAAAATTGTGATGAGGCCCAAATTAACTAAACCTAAACACCACTTACATAATTAATTAAAAAAGTAAATATAATGTATAAAACTAAAATATTTATAACTAATGTTTAGTAGTAGGATTGTAATTATGAACTGGAGGCTTGCGTCTTGGCCTGGCCCTTCCACTATAATCTTTCCACATCAAATTTGTCACTTCAACAAACTCTTTAGATTCATGCTCATCTGCCTTCAGAGTTGATTCTACTTTGGACTCAACTTTTTCCACCTATTATATATATATATATATATATATATATATATATATATATATATGAAAAGAAATTGAACATGAGCATAGAATTAAAGATGCACAATTGATCATGTATTAGTTACGTAGAGATTAATTAGTATATACATACACACTTGCAGTATAAATAATTGTTGACGTATATATGTCATATGATAATAATTACAGGCAAACCTCTTTATAAAAGAATCATTGGTCTCAGTATTGTTTAGTTGTTAAGATTGGTTCTACGAAAATGTGATTGTTATAATGTCATTATAGAAGATGATTGTTATAGAGATAGATATCTGTGAGGTTGATAATAAATGATAAGAAGAAGATCCTACATATGTGAGGTTAAAAAATTAAAAAATAATTTATGCTAATAGCAAAGGGAACATTTTAAAAATCCCGGATAATTTAAACTGTGCGTAAAAATTTAAAATATTTCAAAGACCTTCCTCTGCATCAATATTTACAATGCTTACGAACCCTTTTCTTATTTGACATATTATATTTACCTTTTCTATGTTAAACTTTTTTTTTTTAAAACAAACTACTTTAAGTCACTAAATTATAAATTCTTGGTTGATAGGGCCAAGATGATCTATATTTATACTTAAAAACCTAAATTTTAATAAAAGGTGCCACGTAAGGATAGTTTCGGGATATAAGAGAAAATATATCTCCTAAACTAGTTTGATTACAAAATATCCAAAATGAGGTAGGTGAGTGAAATATGTTAAAATATTAGTGTTATGAAGACAAACCTGAATGTTCATCTGATGTTCTTCGTATTGTTCAACAGGAACATTATTTGAATCAACTTCGTCATTTCCTGTAGTAATTATACAACCATAACATCAAAAAGAATTAATGATGAAATATATAAACTAGTTACATATAATATATGTATTTATTATAGATATTTGTCAATTATTATTTTGGTGGAATATTATACAGGCAAAAATCCTTCTTTAAAAGGGATAATATATTCTTTAATAGAGTACACTAGAATTAATACCTGAAATCTTGGGAATACTTTCAAATGACGTATTATTTTCCTTATTTTGATTTACCAGTGTTTTTCTTCCTCCAGGCTTCCTTAGTATTCCTGCATGTATAGAGGACTAAAAATTTAGAAAAAACAAAAACCCATTCCTGTTAATTAGATTGAGTTTGGTATGATATCTTAACTTTTAACTTTATATCATTACATTAAATATTTCATATTATTACTCTTCACTACTCAATAATTTTGTTAATACACTATCTATGGCTACAAATTAAGGTTTTTCACATCACAAATTTGTAAAACTTTTATACTATGGAATATGATTTTTCCATTCATTTTCAATGGAATCAGCTCCAAAAAAAATATATATATACACGATAGAAAATAGATTCTAATCACTGAAATAGTGAAAAGCATTTTTCTTATTTTTCCATATTAAAACATTACTATTTTTTCCTTTTCTCATTAATCAATCAAAACATAGGTATGAAAATAATCATTGAACATTTTTAATTTAATTAAAAAAAATATTTAGCATCGTCGTTACACAAACACACCCCTCCAAGAAGAAGAAAAGGAAAGGAAAAATAGATAGTTACCTAAGTGAGCATGAGCAAAAGAGGTGTGCTCTAAGACAAGCAAAACAAGGAGCACTATCAAACGAGTTGAAGCCATTATTTCTTTCTTAAAACAGATGACATGAAAATAAAGTTTAATTAATAAATTTCCTCATATCATTGTGTTTATATAGAGTTCAAACATCAATCTCATAGTCAAAGCTTGAGTACCGCCGTACAAACATCTTGCCTTATTATAATAACAAAAAATATGCATGCACACTGTCTACCTGCACTATTTTTAAAAACTCAATTCTTAAAAGATTCCGCAAGAGCTAAGATTGAAATTTGTTTTTAGTTATTGTACTAATTTTAGTTTAACATAAATTTGAATTTTGAATTTTGAATTTTATATAAATTTTTGAGTTGTTGAGATAATTTAAGTTATTTTAAATTTCAAATTATGTAAATTTTGGGTTTTATGTGGGCTATCTAAAACTCTCAATGCTTAGTAAAATTATTGAAAGCTATTGAAAGTCATTTCAATCCATCGAGATACTTTTTCAATTTTTTTGCTGTCTCATTCATCTTTTGAAAAAATCGACAGCTAATTACTTAGATTCACGTTAGTTTGTAATATTATATTTCTTATCGTATTTTGAGTTTCAGATATATGTATCTGCTTCTTTTAGATGTATTCGAAATACACATATAATCAGTTTATCAGTTATTTAAATTGGAGTATACTTTTGCTGTTTGAATTTACTTGTTAAATTTTGCTTTAGCACATCTATTAGGAAAACAACGAGTGATATAATGAGTTTATCACTTTAACCCTATTAATTGATACGATTTCAAATATATATACACACTATATTTTTGAAAGATATTAACTTAATATTAATAAATTAAGATTATAAAGAAAATTATCTTTTTTTCATATGTCAAAAATGATAAATAATTAAAAATAAAAATTAAATTAAAAAATATTTGACAAATAAATTAAAATAGAGGAACGTATATTATTAGCCAGCTAGCTGTAAACATTTTAAATTAACAAAGAACATTAAAAAAGCAATCTGACATAGCAAACTCAGCAGGCAATGGCCAATAATTATCAAATAATGCAAATTCTTACTATACAACTGACAAATACGTGCTCTCTCCTACGGTTTCACTCTTTCTTATTTTACTATTATAAAAAACAAACTTTTATGTTTATTTGTCCTTTTAACATATAAAAGCAAAATTGATTTTTTTCCTAACAATAATTATTTTTTTAATTATCTTTAAAAATATAATATTAAATATCAATTAATAGAGATAGTATTGTAAAATAATTATGTTAATTTTATTTTAATGATGTAGTGACCCTCCACGTCATTTTTATGTTCCCATTTTCTTTTCATCGGTTAAGCAGTCACAAGTCATTTATGACTTGCTAGCACTACAACTCAATTGTTTGGCTATTTGTTTGGGATTTTGTGCAGCTTTTTGTACTTTGAGGTTATTATAACTTAAAAGTTGACTTTGGTTAAAAAAAAATACAAGAAAACGACCTTAAAACAAAATTCTGACAGTTTCATCAGCTCCAAAAGTATAGTTGATTCAAGCTCACGGGCTTTTAATGCGAGCTTGTACAATTTAGCATTTTAGATTTTAAAATTTGAACTAAAGTTGACTTTGATCAATATTCTTGGAAATCATGCCCGAATAAAAATTCTGATAGCATGATTTGCTTTGAAAAGTTGAATTGGTATAGAATGACCTTTCATTTCGAGCTTTCAGACTCATTTCGAGCCCCTTGATGAATTTTAATTAAAAATGGCCTTTGGGAATGGGACTCACTTTTTGTTGGAAGTACTTCATATAGGAATTTTGACTGTGTTGTTGAGTCTGGAACATCAAATTTGATGGGGTAGCATAATCCGTTCGCGCGCACAAAGTTCTGAACGAATTCAGAGCACCTTGTTAAAGTTTTGAAACTTTACCAAAACCAACTGAAATACATCAACTAGTGTAAGAAAAAATTGACCTTCGCGATTCACTAGCCAGATGGCCCCATTCTTGAAGGTGGGATTAGATGACCTTTACGTTTGGGGGGGTGTTGCTATAATTGTGAGGGTCAACATGATCAACCCTTAGCAAACGCGGGATCATCCTCCGCGTTCATGAAGGCGACCTTATGAGTGGGCTGCGATTGCAGGCCTAGCCCCATGTTTACGAGGGTATGTATGCTAGGTTTGGTCTTTATTTAAAAGACTAAACAAACTCAGCCGTTACGTGAAACTTCAAAATCGATTTCTTGGCCACCTTAACTTCTACTTAAGTGATTTTTAATCAAATTTTGGGTCAATGATCTAGTTTTATTTCATTACAAAAATAGATGGGCTCAATAGAAGCCCACAATAAATAAGGTCCAACACAAGGAGTCCAAAGGTCGATCACTACTTCGACCTTGTGTACAACTAAATGAAACCCTAGTCAGTTTTTCTAATTATGGCTTCCACTCCTTCATTTTCATCAGTACACTGCATCTGATGCTTTTGTGGACCTTGACCAGATGATTCCTCATCGTCCATTTTTGGGTAACCAATTTTCTTCATCTTCTTTTTGTGTCTCATAAAATGTGTAGCTGTCAAATGTAAGTTGTTGACCCTTCTATCATTTTGCTTCACCAATCTGCTAAACATTAAGCTTATCATTTTCTGTTTAGGTGTCGTCTCTGGTGGAAAATCCTCATTTGAACAGTCAAAGCCCATCGCTCATCTTACTCTATGTGAGTTATGTATGTCTGCCCTTCTCTAATTTGATGTACTTTCCTTCCTCTTTTGATCCTCATTTCATTGTTAGAAAGCCTAATGGAGAAAGTGGCTTGCTTGTGTGGCTTTTGACATGGTCTGAATGCGGATTCATGCTTTGATTTCCTGTTTGGTCATGGCTCTTCCTCTTTTGCTAGTTTTGTATCACTTTTGGGAGTTATTTAGCCTAGGTTTAGCTAGGATATGCACAATACTTTCCCTTGGCAACCTACTATGCTTAAATACATATTATGTGCAAACTCGTGGGTCATGAAATTAGGTTTGAATCTACTTGCTAACATTTGTGATGCTCCTTGTCCTTAATCATAATGAAGGGATTTCATGCTTATTCATGTTTACAATCTTTCTTGCCATATTAGGAAGATGATTGAATGATATGTTTTTTCGTCACTGTTGATTGTTGTATAAACTATATAATCTACGAATTGGCATGGTTAGCTTCTATAAATTCATGTTCAACTTGTATGCCTCTATCTTTCATTAGCATTAGGATCTCTTCCACCGTATCCACTATCTCCCATGGAATTTTTCATATTTTTTGAAGTATGTTCCTCGGACTTAATGAATCAGTTTCCAATAAAATTTGCTCAAAATCTTGTGATACACAGAAAATTGGAGCTTTCCTGATGACTCTGGCTTCATTAATTGTGTTGGTAGCCTCCCCTATATAATTGGCTTCACTATATATAAGATCTCCTTGTTTATCCCTTATGCGAAATTCATAGGAGATCCAGCTTGAATTTCCTTTACTTGCTTCATCTGTGTTACATTTTATCCACCCTAAATGTAGAGCCTTACATTTTATGATGCTAACCTCTAAATTAGATTTGTTCCTTTGTGATATATCAAAATTTTCTATTCAGTTCATAAGCACGTTTCTCCGAGTTGGAAAGACAGTCTTCATAAGTTGCTGAATTATTTTTTGACAATTATTTTGAAGCTTCCAAAATGAGACTCCCTTCCCATGTCTAATGGCATTTCTCCCTTTCCATAGCTCCTACTTGAGAATGGCGGGGATAACATTTATTATTGTTTTAGCTCATAAGGTTTTTGTGAGTTTTCACCATTCTAGTATAGTAGTATATACTTGACCACCTTCCAAGTTGAATCTTGCACATGTAACGAACTATCTCCATAGCCTTTGAGCTATAGGGGCAGTTAGAAATAAGTGATTCATATTCTCATCTATGCCAATGTTGTAGAAGAAATATTTAGATACCATAGGTATCCCATGCTTCTTAAAATGACATCAATTGGGATTCTTCTTTTACAAACTCTCTATAGGAAGAAAGAGATTTTGTAAAAAATGCCTTTCACCCAAATTTTCTTAGCCCATTCCAGTACTTGTACATTTTTGTGTCGTAGCACTTGATACGCAGTCCTGACTAAAAATCTTCCTAAGGAACTTTCTATCCACCAAGCTTTATCATTCATGCTGTCAATGCAAGGTTTGATGTCACTAACAATATACTCAGCCATTTCTAATGATATGGTCTCCTTGAACATGCTTCCCTTCCATGAGTAATCCATAATAAAATCTTTGACCTCTTGCATCTTCATCCTGCGCTAAATCTCCTTCAATATAATACAAGACTCCAAATTTGATCCAATTATCATACCAGAAACTTGAATTACCAGCTTTTATTTGCCACCAAATATAAGGTTCCACCTCTTCCCTGATTGCAATCATGCTTCTCCATATTTGTGATGCTCCAGTATTCATGAAAAAATAAGATGCGGTTTTTTGCACTATTTTTTTCACAAGTAATTGCACCAAAGAGATTCTATAGATGTTCTAAAATTCGACCAGAGCTAAACAAATAGATCTCTATTAATATCAAAAAGAGATTTGAAACTCAAACCACCCTCTTCGATAGGAAAGCACATATCATCTCAGGCTGATCAATATTTTTTTTTAACTAATGTTGAACTTTCCCAAAAGAATTTAGCAAAAATTTAGTGGAGATTTCTAATAACACCTTCGGGAGGATTTATAGCTGATAAGAGATGAATTGGCATGGATTGCAAAACATGATTAATCATAATGAATTTACCATCAAAAGATAGGAACCTATTCTGCCATGACAGAATTCTTCTTGATAATTTTCTGACAATGTCTTCAAAATACTTCCTTCTTTTCCTTCCATAGAAAATAAGACAACCTAGGTAAGTAAAAGAAAATTCACCTTGTCAATTTCCTCAACCTAATAGAAAAAATAAAGGGGTTTTTTCATGCAAATAGAAAAAAACTCTTTGATTTGTTTATTAATTATCCCGAAACTTCTTCATATTTACTCAAAATAATCACCATCTTAATGATTTTCTCTAGAATAAAACAATATTATGCCATCTGCATATGCCAAGTGGTTGAGTTATGGACTCCATAATCCAAACGTAGACTATTAAGACCTATGGATAACAGTTCTGCAGCTATTATATATAGAGTAGGAGATAGAGAATCATCTTGCTTTAAATCCCTGATAGACTGAAATAGGCCATGAGACTGTCTACTTACTAATAAAGAGTATTCGTTATTTGCAAGCAACCTCCACACCATATCAATGATGGCTTCAGAAAAATAAAACTTCGTTAATACCCTTGTCAGATAGATCCAGAAAACTCTGTTATACGCCTTAGTCATATCCCGTTTAACCACCATATTAGTAAACTTATTTCTCCTATTGATATCCCTTATGATCTCCTAAGTCAGTAACACATTCTCCATAATGCTCCTCCTTTTAACAAACTAGATTGATTCTGGGAAATGATTTTTGGTAATACCACAACCAATCTGTCATGAACCACCCTAGATATGATCTTGTTGATAAAACAACTTAGGTTTATAGGTCTTAAATCTAAAAAGGATCTAGGTATCTCTTTTTTTGGAAGCAAAATCCTATTAGTGTGTGTAAATACCTAGAAAGTTCATATCCAAATAAAAAAAAAGCTCTCACAATATTGGTAATGTCTTTAGCAACAATGTCATAACACTTCTGAAAGAACAATCCCGAAAATCCATCAAGGCCAACAATACTACAACTATTGAGTTCAAACACAACATTCTGCACCTCCTTTTCCTTTGAAAGCCTGGTTAAATCAACATTTTCCTCCTCTGTTATCAGCTTTGGAATTTGATCTAATATTGAGAAATTCTAGCAGTAATTATCTTTTAAAATTGATTCATAAAAAACTCCACCGCTTTCACACCTATCTCACCTGTTGTTTTCAAAGACACTCCCTGCTTATCTGATATCTCATTCAAATGTATCTTTTTCCTTCTCCCTTGAACATAAGAGTGAAAGAATTTTATGTTTCTATCTCCTTGGACAAATAATTTCATTCTAAATTTTTTCTTTCAAAATTCTTCTTCCATCCTGAGGTATCTTTTCAATTCTACTTTCACTTTATTCAATTGGGACCTGTTTTCTAGTGAAGGGTCCACCTTAACTTGGATGATATCCTTCAATGTGAACTTTTTTTTAATGACAATGTTACCAAATTTCTCTTTGGTCCATTTCACTAAAGCTCTTTTCACTCTTTTCATCTTGGCATATAACTCTATGAATGGGCTCCCTTTGAAATTTGCATACCAATTCTATTGAACAATTTCCTTAAACTTATTATGATTATTCTAGAAGTTAAGGAATCTGAATAGCTTAATAATATTTTTCCCATCTGACTTGCATATGACATGTTAATAAATTAAGGTTATAAAGAAAATTGTCATCTTTTCATTTGCAAAGATGATAAATAATTACAACAACAATAACATATCCAGTGGAATCTCACAAGTGAGGGTTTGGGGAGGGTAGAATGTACGCAGACCTCACTACCTCATAGAAGTAGAGAGGTTGTTCCCTGGGAACCCTCGTCTCAAAAAATCCATAAGCAGAATAAACTAGATATGACAAAAGAAAAGGACAGGAAATAGAAACAACAACTAATAATGAAGAACACATAACAATATGTAAATACGATTAAATTTACACACATACGACAGGATAATGACAAACATGATATAAACACGACTATTCCTGCTACCCTACTAAACCCCAAGGCCAAACATCCACCTAACCCTACCAACCAATTAGCCTGCTACTCTAATTCGCGACCTCCACTCCTTTCTATCTAAGGTCATGTCCTCAGCGAGATCAAGTTTCACCATATCTTGTCAGATCACCTCCCCCCAATACTTCTTCGGTCTACCTCTACCCCTCCGTGGAGCTCCAAAAACCAACCTCTCGCTCCTCCTAATAGGAGCATCGATACTCCTTCTCTGCACATGTCCAAACCATCACAGTCTCATTTTCCTCATCTTATCAGCCACAAGGGCCACCTCTAGCTTCTCCCGAATGGTCTCATTCCTAATTTTATCATTCCTGGTGTGATTACACATCTATCTCAACATCCTTATCTCTGTGACATGCATCTTCTGAACATGTGTATTTTTTATTGGCCAACACTCCATTTAAAAATAAAAATTAAATTAAAAAATATTTGACAAATAAATTCAATTGGAGGAACATATGTTATTAGCCAGCCAACTATAAATATTTTAAGTTAACAAAGAACATTAAAAAAGCAATCTGACATAGCAAACTCAGTAGCCAATGGCCAATAATCATCAAATAATGCAAATTCTTAGTCTACAACTGACAAATATGTACTCTCTCCCACGGTTCACTCTTTCTTGTTTACTGTTATAAAAAGAGAAATATTAAAAATACCCCTGAACTTGGCACGAATTATTGATTTCGTCCTTAAACTATTAACAGGCTTAAAAATACCCTCCAGCTTAACAAACTAGGCTTAATTATACCCCTCCCATTTGATGTGTTGTTCACGTGCAACACTTTGACTTTTTTGACTTATGTGGCCTACACATGTATATTTCTTTAAAAAAATAAAGTAAAAACAATTATTATTTCTTTCTCTTTCTTTAATCAAGCCAAGCTTGGTTGGTAAAAACAATACACGTGGACTTTTTTTTAGTAAAAATAATACAGGTAGACCTTTTTTTTTTTAACTTATGTGGCATACTTAGGGAAGAAAATGTTTTTCATGGAAAATATTTTTTCGAAAAATATTTTTCTGAAAAATGAGTTAATTTCTAACTCATTTTCTTATGTTTGGTTGGTAAGTGGAAAATATTTTCTATTGTTTGGTTAATTGAAACACCCCTCATGTGCTTCAAATTGCCCTATAAGTGTATTTTTCAAATATCTCAAAAATTATGTGTCATTTTGAAAATTCAACTTCGTATTCTTGTTCAGGGGGCAAAATTGAATGGAAAAAGAATAAACTTCGGATTTTATTAGACCCGTTGTGAAAAATAATTTTCACAACGGGGCGCAAAATAGTGTGCATCCGCGCCCCAGGGTGCAATGTGGCCTAGGAGCACAGATGCACATTTCGTGCCCTGTTTTGCTTATTCCGTGCAAGGGCATTGCGGTAATAACCAATGCCCATTTAAATATGAAATTCTCCATACTTAGCCATTTTTCAACTCTAGAACTCACAAAACCCTCTCTAAACCTCTCCAAAAACATCATCAAATCCCCCATTCAAATTCAAGAATTTCAAGCATAAGTTTTGAAATTTGATAACCCATCATAAGATTCAAGTTTTCCCCAATTCAACTTCAAGAAATTCAAGGTTTAGGATATGTGGGTCTTCATCCATGAGTCCTTTCACCCATGGAGCCCAACCTTCTCATTTTATGAAAAGTGTATGATTTCAAATTGTATTCTTTATGGGTATCTCTTATTATTCATTGTGAATGTAAATTATGTTGGGTTCTATCAAGTATTAATTGAGTATGCATGAATATCCATTTTAAGCCTATTTCATGAGTTGATATATGTTGCTTGAGACTATGCATGATATGAGCTATGAGAACTATGAAATATTGTGAACTTTTGAGATGGTTTTCATGATACCCAAATTAAGGGTTTTACTATAATGTTGGTGAGTTGATTTACATGACTCTAAAATAGATGATGTTACTCCCTTATGGTTATTACACTATAAATTGCATGGTTTGTACATATCTTCAAATACCCACCACGTTTGATTAAACTACATGACAAGGATTTTCAAGTTAAAGATAAATTATTGCATGATTTGCAAGTCAAGTAATTTCATGATAATTATGGGCTCCCAAACATGTATTAAATTCATGAAAAGTATATATGATTTAAAAGTGACAAGTTGAGCCTTATTCTTTAATTCTACCCTCTTGTGAGCAAATTATATCTATTTGAGGGGTCAAACATGATTACTATTTTACCCTCATATTCAAGTTAAGCTCACTAGTAGGGGTCAATCATGTTACAAGTTTCTACCCTCATGTGAAATGCAATACCTACTAGAAAGGGTCAAGTCCATGTATATTTTTCTATCCTCTAGTATAAGGTGTATGCCCATGTAGGGGCCAAGTATGTTAATGAGCTACTCATACCATGTTATCAACTCTCTACAAATTATTCATGTTATGATTAAATCTATGATTATTTCAAGTATTATGTGGGATTAGACTTAGCACCGATTGAGGCTTAAGGTGGGGACTCGACTCAAGAGGTTCTTATATAAAGTCTTTAGTCTCTAAACTATGTACCACCATAGCATTACATTATATACCTAAAAGAGCTTTACTAGTGGATCCATCTAGTTCATCTTTCCCCTCAAGTAGGGCCAAGTATGGTTTAACTTGGCAAGTAGACCACACCTTTCTGAGGGGGTGTCATGCTTAGAAATTCCAAGTACTAGCTCGCTTGATCTTATATGTCAATTAAGATCTCCTCCCACATATGTACATTACATTATGCAAGTTGAATGTTTTACATATATGTTTTACTACAAGCATTGAGCATACATGTCATATTGAGATTATATCCATTGCCTACATTTATGCATTTCGAATATTATGACTTATGTATTTATTGCATTGCACCCCACATACTTAGTACATTCCAAGTACTAAAGCATACTCTATGCCTACATGATATCACCATGTAGGGACCAGAGCTCCTATCTGATCATCCTCCTCCTCGTGGCTAGTTTGGTTCATTTGAAGAAAGCTTTTGGGGAGTCCTCAACTCTGAGGACATTATCTATTTTGCTTCATGCTATGTTGAGACTTCTACTACTTTTTGGATACTTATTCCTTGAGGGTGAGCCTGGGGAGTGTCTTGGCCCCCACTCCATTCCATGTAGAGGTGTTGTTAGATAATATGGTATTCTATGTATTGAGTTTGACTCTTATTACGTTTATGTTGGTATGAATAACTTCCTTAGTCCCGCTTCCCTTTTATTAATATCACTTGTTGATGTTTATTTTATTTTCGTGACTAAGGATATGTAAACGATATGCTAAGAGGCTTGTTTGGGGTCTCTTCGAGTTTCTCATTCGCCCTGTCACGTCTAGGCCCTAAGCTTGGGTCGTGACATTAATGAATGAAAAGATTTTTTAGAAATTTTTTTTAGCTTAGAGAGTACAAAGCATTTTTTAGAACAAATAATTTCTTACATGAAAATATTTTCATAATTTAAAATATTTTTAAAAATAAATATTTAAATTTTCTTGGAGTTTAG
>DF361583.1:79981-113203 GCA_000787875.1 Solanum virginianum
CAGATCTGCAGATGATTAGTCTTTGACCTATTGAGATGAGAGTACCTTGGGAAACCCAAATAAAAAACTATTATAAATAATTTAAATATGTTCTTCGTTATATTTTCGTTTCAAATATACCTTTTCAATTATAGTTTTGGATCAAATATACCTCTACCATTATGTTTTGGCACAAATATACCCTTAATTTTAAGGGTTGATCAAAAAAATCATATGTAAAATTAAAAAAAAAATAATTAAATCGGTCCTTCTCTATGACCTTTCATATTATAAAAATGTTTAGTGGGACTAAAAATTTACTTTTTTTATTCTTAATTTTCTTTAAAAATTATTTCAAACTATCTTTCTAAAACAAAACAACTAACTTTTGTTTCAAATTTTAGTTGTTATTCCACCCTTTTTTTTTTTTGTTTTCCTTTTTACATAAATACCTTTAAATTGATTTTTGTTTTTACAAAAAAATTCATAATATTATAGTCATGAAATTAAAAAACCAACTAATGCATTTATTTATTTATTTTAATCAAACTCGTCAATATGTAAGTGTTTATTTATTCATTTTCATTGTATGATGTATTCTAATCCACAATCTACAATTTAAACTCATCAATATTTAAGTAACATTAAAAGAGAAAATAACATATCCAAAAAAAGAAAAGAATCTATCATTTAATTATTTATTAAAATTAAGAGGAATATATTTGATCCAAAAATATAGCGAGAAAAGTATATATAAATCAAAAATACAAAAAATATATATATATTTAAACTATTTCTAACAAGAATATATTTGACCTATTTCTGAAAATTAAATTCTCATCCATAAAATAAAACTTACATAAACTGATAACATTTGCAGTCAAAAGAAAGTTGGTATAAGAAAGAAATTGCATGATAACAAAACTGAAACGTAGATCATTTTATCACATAGTTATTATCAAACATAGAGTAAGCAAAAAGCAATCGACAAAATTGACTAAAAATAGCATAAGCTTTTATATCCTTTCATTTTCATAGTAAAATATTATATTTTTAAATAAAATGTAAGGCCTATGAGGGACACACCTGTAATTATATTGACCGATAAAGAACACACTTGTAATCATATAGGAAGGAGCTTTAACGTTACAACAAATAAAAAATTTATCAATATTAATATAATTATTATAATAGAAATAGTGCTAAATATTTTGATAATAATATAAAAAATTACTATTATTAAATGTCTTTTTTATTATAACGTAAGTAAATTAGAATGTAACTAATGAATGATGATCATTAACAAGTAAATACGAATGAATTTCAGAAAGTCTAATATTCGTCTTATTTACAACTTACCTAAATAGCTTTTTGCGACTTGTTAATTAGGTATTATTTCAAGAGACGTGAATGAAGAAAATACCTCAATCATATGGTTTCGTGTCATTTTCTTTATGTTCTATTCACTTTTACCCTTTCCTCGTGGTATGTTATGACAACTTGATGGGGCACCATTTAAGAAGATTTATTTCGCAATGTGCAAAAATTAAATTGAAAAAAAATATATTATTAATTTATGATTATTGAGGTATTAAATTAATGAATTTTTAAAGACTTTATAAAAAAATTATTGAGTTATTAATTTAATTTTGTTCTTTTTAATAAGTATGGGATAATTGAATAAATTGATAATCCACTAAGATTAATAATTTACTATTCTACTCCTTTGTCATAAAGGCCCATAAAATATTTTGTGGATTTTTTAATTAAAAAAATTTTTTGTCAGCTATAAATTGACGTGCCTGCTTCAATTGTGATTTTAAAATATTACCCCTAATAAGATAAATTTTTAGATTGTTTCAACTATGATTTTGCTATATCGCCTTAAAATAAATCTCCGTCAAAACTGGACAAATAAAATTAAATAACTAAACCAACAAAATGCTTGCACGTATAGTTTTTTGTGGACCCCACAATTTTAGGCATTATCAGAACTTTAGTTCACCACCGAAATCCCAAAACCACCACCAAACTCCATGAGAACAACCCTCCAGACAGCCCCAAACCAGTGTCAAGAAACCCCCCCCCCCCACATCCCGCATACCATGGCAGCTCTGACCAGCCACCAAAACAACTAAAATAACCCAAAATCAGCCACCCAAAAAACCCCAAATTGCGCCTGAAAAACGACATCAACATCTCAAAATCCCCTTAACAACCCCACCAAAATCACCTCCAATCTCCCCCCCCCCCCCCCTCTAAAAATGTCACTAAACTCCGCATCGCACAAGCTTCGAGTAGGCAAAATTCAGCTGGCGCCACCAACAAGCAACAACATACCTCCAAACTCCAACAAAAGACGGATGAGAAGGGAAATTCAATGTCATCTTTTTCACTTCTAGAAAAAGTGAAATACCAAAAAGGCATATGAAAAATACGAGTAAAGCACTACAAAAGAATAGGATAAATTGACAAATTTTAGTGATAAAATAATTTTTATCGCTTAATTAACAAAAAAGGACCTAAAATATCCTTGAACTATTAAAAATTATACAAAAATGTCCTCTATCCACTTGAGCCTAAAATCTCTCTGTCATCCGCACACAAACAAATTAAAACAAATAAAATATCATATTTTAAATTTAAATTCGATCATGTGAATAAAAGTATAAAAATAATCAAATATATTTATTCGGCCCATGCAACATCCAGGCTGCGTTTACTAATACTTTATATAAATATCGCTAAACATTTTGGTAGTATAACTAAAAAAAATTATTACTACATATCTTTTTAATTATAATGTAACTAAATTAGAATAATGATGATGATTAACAAGTGAACCACGTATGCATTCAAAAGAGTCAAGTATTAGTTTTATTTATTTATTTATAACTTACATAAATATCTTTATGCGACATGTTAAGTAGGTGTTATTTCCAAGAGACGTGAATGAATAAAAATACCTCAACATATGGTTCCGTGTCATTTTCTTTTATGTTCTATCCATTTTTATCGTTTCCTCGTGGTAAGTTATGACAAGTTGATGGGGCACCTTTTAAAAAGATTTATTTCGTACATGTGTAAATATTAAATTAACCAATAAATTGAATTAAAAAATATTATTAATTTACAATTATTGGGATAACGAGATTTTAAAGGTTTTATTAAAAAAATATTGGATTATTGGTTTGCTTTTGATTTTTTAATAATAGATTATCAGGTAAATCGATAACCCATTAAGACTATAGCAATTTTTATTTTACCTTTATATAAATATTAATATCACTATCTTACTAGTTACTGTTGTTGCCCTTTAGCGGTCAATTCACACTTCACAGTGACTTTGAGTTTACAAAAACAAACTTTTTTATTTGTGTTACACTTGTATAGTTCTTTTCATGTTAGTTACTACTATTTCTATTTTATGAGCATTCTATGAAGTTACATTATTGTCCTGTGCCAAAATATTGGAGAAGTTATACATTTATTTTATGAGCATTTTCTTGTTGGATAAATAAAAAATTGAATTGTTATGGAACAAAAGTCGATAAACCAAAAATGGATAAAAAGTACCTTATTGGTTGAACGTATTTAAAAATCGAAAGTCGATAAACCAAACCAATAATACAGAAAATTGAATCGAACCGACCGATGCACACCCCTATTATTTTGAGAACATATTTTTTGATCGTTTAGTTTATTGATATGGTTAAGATATTTTTTTTATTCTAATCTATATATTATGTTCTAAATTAAGTCACATATGTATGTGTTGCTATAAATCATTTTATTTAATGATGAAATAAACCTTTTAAAGTTAAATTATTGCTAAATATAAAAATATCACTCTAGGACTAACTAAAATAAATAAATCTATAAACTGAGACAAATAGAATATTATTTATATTCTTTGGTTGTACATATTGTGCAATAGTATATATAACCTATAATATGGAGTAAGTGTATTATATTTGGGGTGTATGTACATGTATATACTAGATATGAAAAGGCCCGTTGACGGGCCAAATATTACAAGCTTAAGTTTTATTTGTACGTGATTATATTTTCAAATATTAAATTAATTTTTAATATTTTTCGATAAACACCATAACAAGTGGTAATGAGCATTACATTTTTGCAAGAATCATCCTTTTTTAATTTTTTTTATAAAATTAAAAATAATTTATAATTTATTTAAGTTGTCACAACTAACATCAAAGAGTACGCAATCTAATACTCATTTTAACATTATTTTAGATATAAATATTGAATTAAATAATAAATATTTGTTAGATAGGAAATATGTCACCTCCTTTAATTATATGTATTAGTCTTATATTAAGAAGTCATAAAGATCAAGTATATTTTAATTGGGAGGATGTATATAATTAAATAAAATTACATATTTTATATGCTTAACATAACTATGTTATAAGCATTTGTGAACACGTGGACAAAATTTTTTCAAAATTTGAACGAAAAAATAATATTTGAAGCTAAATATTTATATGAGTTGACAAAGTTGTCCTCAAACATCTACTTGTTCACTTTTCTACATAATAGAAATTTAAATATTGTATTATAAGAAAAAAGTGTTTGGAATGATATTTTGTTCTTAAATGTTTTTTATTTTATTTTTTCTACTTTTATAAACTATTGAATAATTATCTGATAAAGTTATTATGATACAAATAGTAACTCAGTATGATTAAAATTTTAATTTTTGTATAAAATGATATCAATTGCAAATAATATAAAAAAATATTTGATTGTTAATTTATATAAACTATATGTACTGTCAAGTTTGTTTTAAGAAAACAAGTATAATCTTCTTTATTTAATATAGTCCATAAACAATGCAAATGGAATAATGTCTCTCAAAAAGTTTTAGAATCCCATTTCAATTTATTTAACTGATTTTGACTTGATACAAATTTTTTTAAAATAATATTTCATCTATCCCATTTTATGTGACACCCTTTCCTTTTTGGTCCATCCCAAAAAGAATGTCATCTTACTCTAATTGGAAACAAATTACCTTTAAAATTTCTTTTTTATCCTTAATGAAATGATTCTCAACCACACAAATATCTAAGAATGATTTTAGATGACAAGATTTTAAAGTCTTCCTTTTTTTCCTTAAACACTATGCCAAGTCAAAGGGTGCCACATAACATGGGATGGAGGGAGTAATTTTTTTTTAATCTTGTAGCCATAATCTAAAAATATGCAAAAAAAAAAAAAAAAAGAAGTAAATCTAAATATCATTTATTCTTGTGACTAAAACATGTTACGCGGAAGTTAGAATTAAAGAGTGGACAAAAAGGAAAAAAAAGACATTCTTTTTTAAATCGATACAAAAAAAGTAAGTCAAATAAAGTGAAACAAAAAGGGGTAGAATTTTTATACTCCCTTCGCTCTAAAATAGTTTTCTTGTTTCTGGCTTTGCTTCTCGAGAGTTGATCTAACTATTTTTAGAGTTAAATTTGACTAAATTAATTTAATATTCTAAAGTTAAAATTTAAATTTTAAAAAACTACACGGAAAGTAATGTTGATTTCAAATTTTTTTCTCATATCAATATAATGAAAAAATATATATTTAAGTGTTGGTCAAATTTTACATCATCTGAGTCGAAAAAAATTATGGCGAGTATTTTAGAATGAAGGAAGTATATTAAAAAAAGTCACATTTTGCCATTTAAAAAAATAAACTCTTGACTTATAAAATTACCAAAAAGATTATTTTTATAGTTTCTAACATTTCAGAATTTGTTTTGAAACAACTAACTTGATTTTAAATAATGCAAATAAAAAATATAGTGAAAATTATAATGACAAATGGGGTTCACAAAATATGAAGGAGTTGATAATAGTTAAGGATTTAAATGTATAAACAAAAACTTAATAAAATTGAAATGATATAAAGATGATTAATGGATCTACATATAATACATATGTTTATAGGCAATCGCAAAGAAAATAAGATAAAGATCAAGTATATAGTATAATTTATATTGCTCATTGTACAATTCTTTATTCTCATGGTCGTCCTTCTATGGCTCTTTTATATAATAAAAATATATACATACATAATGTAACTTAAATGATCCAAAGATATTGGACTATAACGTCCTTTCGGCACTTATACTAGGGTGTGAATTTAATTTGTTCATCATCACATGTCTCAAGTTAGCTATTCTATGTTTAGCTCAAATTATCATGATCCCGAGTCGATCGCGAGTGACACTTATACTAACTCTCTGATGGCAGAATCATTACTATAATTCAATTAAGCCACTAACAAAAGATAAATATTTAAAGATGTGAAAGTAGGTTTACATATAAGGTAAGTTGAGTTTCTACAAACTCAAATAGAAAAGAATCTAAGTATTGCAAAATCTACCTCTAACCTAAAAGTCATAGTACTAAAACATCTACCAATTGTCTAGATTAAGTGGATGCAACCCCAGAAACATAAAACATAATAAAAACAGTGTCTAAATAATCTAAGTCCAAGGAAATACACTAAAAGTCATAGAAGAATCCATGGCAGTCGAAAATGCTGGCTCACACTTGAATTCTGAAAAGTCAACAATCTCCAGTTGAGGTCTGTCAATACTCGCCTGAGGATACCTTGTACTCAATAAAAAAAGAGAAAGTGCAGTACCAATACACAAAACAATGCCAGTACATAAAATAATAGTGTACTGATAGGATCACGCGGCTATTCTGATAAGTAAGATATAAACAAGTAACTACAACATAGTAAATCACATACATATCGAAAAAAATAATTCCACACTTCAAGCTCATTATACCAATTCCAACAATATCATTTTCAATGCAACAAAGATCACTGGCCCTCTCATAGGACTCACACTCAAACAAGTTGTGTGTTTGAACATAACATCCGGTCCAATGATGTACAGGAACATGACATTCGATCCAATAATGTGTTAGAAAGTGACACTAGATCCAATAATGTATTGCAACGTGCACCTAATTCAATAATGTGCCAAAACATGACACCCGATCCACAATCACAATGAATATTTCACCACTTGCCCAATTCAAATAATAGATTCATTACATGTAATTTGAGTATGGATAGTCATTTATTAGGTTCATTTTGTCATTTTCTTTTTCACAGATATGTAAGTAATACTATCGAAATAGTTAACGAACACATATAACATAAACAAGAATTAAAATTCATCACTTATCTCGAAATAATACTTGAAAGCTACAATGAACTAGAGCTTTCCCCTTTTTCAAAGTATCAGCTCGTTCTTGATCTAAAACAAATAAGAAATATAATAAATCAATAAACAATTACCTACAATACTCGAATTTAAAAATCCTATCGAATTTGAAAATCCTAACCTTTGGCCACTTTTATGATCACCTCCTAAGATATGCTTTTTTCCACCATTAATGTAACACCCCCAGATTCTTTCTACCTAATCTGGAGTGGATGTGCAGAGTTTGCTAAGAAAAAACTAAGAAAAACTACAGAAGAAATTTTACGAGGGACATATACCACTCGTAGTTAGGTTTACGACTCGTAGAATGGGTCTCGTAAAACCCCAAATGACTTGGTAAAATTTTCTAAGTCTGAGGTCTATATATGAAATGGTATATGACTCGTAAAGTACGTCAAGACTCGTAGAGAAGGTTTCGTTATAAATTTCAGTAACTCAATTTTCAGGACATTTTGTTTACGAAAGGAGTTTATGACCCATAGAATGTTTTACGGAACGTAGAGAGGAGTTTCATGCCAATTTCCAGTAGCTTAGATTTTTAGACCCCTCATTCACGAGAGGCTGTCTACGACTCGAAGATGGGGTTTCATAGACTCAGGCGACAATTTTAATAAAGGGTATTTTTGTTCATTCCAATTCCTATTTAATGAATCCTTTTTCATTTTAGGCTTGAATAAAACCTTAAAATAGAACCCTAGGTGTATTATTCACCATTCATCATACTTAAGGCTTTCTTAGAAGCACCTGAGGAGAGAGAAAAGCAAGAGTTCTTGATTCTAGCACGAAGATCGATTGGAGTTTGATTATTTCTTCCATTGACAGAAATGTAAGGCTTACTAAAGTGTGGAATCATGTTCTTCACACATCCCTTTCATTCTTCTTGAGTCAATATTAGCAAAAAGTTGAGATTTGAGAAATTCTATCTTTCAAATAGTTAGATTTTGCAATTAATACAAACTCTCTTGATAATTTATGAGGTACTTGTTGCATTATATAATTTGTATATGAACTTGAGGTAAAGTTCTTGTCATGCCCCGAGTTCACACCCTAGGTATGGCCGACACTCAGAATTATTTTTGATCCCAAGCGAACCGCTTGACTGACTACTTTACTCAGTGGAAGACTTAGATGATAAAGCGAAAGGCTAAATATAATCAGCTAAGAGTACTGAAATATTTGAATAACTTAATAGTAAAATCATCTTAACAACAACTGAAAAGGAGATCTGAAACACCTGTCATATAGTCTATGGAACCTCCACTAGAATAATCTGAAACAACTACCGGGACAGGCCCATGGTAGCCACTACTAAAAAGAAATACTAAATAAAAACATTAATAATGACTTCAAAGCCTCTGACTTAGAAGAGGTCTCACCAATAGTTGGATGGATGTGTGGTCTTCAACGGAGCGTCTACTGAGGGACTCTGTCACCTGCGCCTGCATCATAAAATGATACAGGTCCTAAGGACGTTAGTATGTGGAATGTACGGTAAGTAAAATGATCAAAATGGAAACTCAAAATAACGGAATATGCTCAAAGTAACTAAAGCATATCTCCAAATAAAGTATCACAAATAATAAATCCAGTACATGTTGAAAATAGAACATATGCTGAAAGTCTGTATGTAAAAACTATCTTGCTTTAACTTGGAAAGTTTTTCTAACCGACAACCACCACTATGCGCTTCATGATGATACAATGTCTTGCCCACGCTGTCAGAGCCACCGCATGCTTTGCCGGGGTAAGGAACAAAAACTAGGGGAATGGATCCATCCCAAGGCTAGGCCATCTCAGTGGCAATGAGGAGTTATACTTTTGGTACAATCCTATCCTACAATGGCTACGTAGTTTATGAGTTCAATTATTATTACTCTCACTCATATCGGTGCTTAATACTACTCCCAAAATAGCTTTTATAATGCTCACAACTTAAGAGTAAGGGTTCTCAAAATGTCACTTTGATCTTTTGGGACTTAGTCCAACTTAACTTTTCTTAAACTTTTCTCAACCAATCTCTTTTCTGCGACTGAAAATAGTATCATTAAAAGTGTCTCAAAAATCCAATTGTATTACTCAGCTATATTGCAAATACAAAGCTTTAAGTACTCCTTGAACTTAACTCAAACTGTAAACATTATAGCTTTTCATGAAATAGATATAGGGTTCTCATGAATACAACAATAACTGTAAATCTTGTCTCAGTAGCTTAACTTAATGCTAAAATCAGTAAAAGACATGATTTTTATCAAAAAGAATGCATGAACAAGTATTTTAATGAAATTAACTAGTAATGGAGCAAACTTTGATCTCAACTTATAGTTATGATTTTGGATAGAATTTGATGGTTATAGATACCAAAATAATAGTAGGATAACTTTTGGAGGACCTTACATACCTGAGGAATTAGTTTCTTAGAAGAATTGAAGAAAATTCTTGAAAGCCTTGGCTTGGCCTCTTGAATCTACGTTCTGAGTTCTTGGAAGGTTTTGACATTAATTATATGAATTAATACGTTCTAGGGGTTTAATTAGGCGAAAACTGACATATTTAGGCTTAAAAGGGTGAGAAAAGTAAAAAATATCCCTATTTAAAATCATTGCTACGGTCGATTACGAGACCCTCTACGACCCATAGAAGCTTCTACGGTTCGTAGGGGACCTTTTGTAGTCTTTTGGACAACTTTTGGGATCTCTGAAACTTTCTACTAGGCCTCTGTTATGACCCCTAGAGGGTTCTATGACCCATAGATGAGTCTGTAACATTTGGGGCTGAAAATTGGTGTTTTTGTTGACTTTTTCCATAAGATACTGTTACGGGTCGTACTACGAATTACGACCCGTAACTGAGTCTCATAGTGCAATTCTGCACTGGCAGACCTCAATAAAATGACCATAACTTTGACTACAAACACCAAATGAGGTGAAACCAGTTGCGTTGGAAAGCTAACTCAAAGAGTTTTCATTTGGTATATCATGAGGGTTCTAATTCTTTGTGTGCTAAGAGTTATGGTCATTTAAAGTTGACCCTTGTATAATCTAAGGCTAGAAACTCATTTTATAGGAAAGTTTTAAATCTGACTAAGTACTAGAGGTCTCTTATGACCCTAATACACTTCCTGCATACAAGAGTGAGGCTTGAAACGTAGGTGCTTATGAGGATAAATTTATGGGGTGTCACAATATCTCCCCCTTGGGATCATTCGTCCTCGAATGAAGGTGAAATTGGGGAAATAAATGCATTTTTGCTACTCATGAACTAGTTTATCAACAAGAAACGATCCAGATATCTTATTACTCATATTCATGGATGTATCTCAACTCAAAAATAGGGATAAGAAATATTACCTTCATGCTCATCATTGAAAGGCATGAATAGGTGAGGATACCTAGCTTTTATATTTGCCCCAGATTCCCAAGTAGCTTCCTCGACGAACTGGTTCCTCCACAATACTTTAATAGAAGCAATCTCCTTGGTTCTCAACTTACGAACTTGTCAATCTAATATCTGAACTGGGATCTCTTCATATGTCAAGTTGTCTTTGACTCCAATACTCTCTAAAGGCACAGCCAGTGCGAGATCTACCAAACACTTCTTAAGCATAAAATTATGGAATACTAGATGAATAACAGCTAACTCTGGTGGCAATTCCAACTCATATGCCACATTACCAATCCTCTTAATAATCTGGTATAGGCCAATATATCATATACTAAGCTTTCCCTTTTTCCCGAATCTCATAACTTCCTTCATCGATGACACTTTTAGGTACACCCAACACCTACCTCAAATTCCAAATCCCTCCTTCTAACATCAGTATAAGACTTCTGTCAACTTTGGGTCGTCTTTAGTCTTTCTTGAATGACTTTCACCTTCTCCATAGCCTAATGGACTAAATCAGGTCCTATCAATCCTACCTCACCAACTTCAAACCACCCAATAGATGATCTACACCTCCTCCTATAAAGGGCCTCATATGGTGTCATTTGTATGCTAACCTAGAAGCTGTTGTTATAGAAAAACTCAATCAAGGGTAAGTGATCATCCCAGTTACCTTTAAAATCTATAACACATGCCCTCAACATATCATCAAGAGTCTGTATAATCTACTCTGCTTACCCGTCTGTCTGGGGATGGAACGTTGAACTAAGATTTACCTTCGTACCAAGCCCTTTTTGAAAGGACCTCTAAAATAGTGTTGTGAACTAGGCTCGTTTATCTGAAATGATGGATATAAGGACCCCATGCAATCTAATGATCTCCTTCATGTAAAGTCGAGCATAGTTCTCAGCTGCATCAGTCGTCTTGATAGGTAGAAAGTGAGTCAACTTAGTCATTCGGTCTATTATTACCCATATCGAGTCATGATGTCTACAAGGTCGAGGTAAGCCTGTTATGAAGTCCATGTTAATCATCTCCCACTTTTACTTTAGAATTTCAATATTCTGGGCCACCCCACAAAACCTTTGGTGCTCCTCCTTAACTTGCTGACAATTCGGGCATCTGGACACGAACTCTGCAATGTCCTTCTTCATGCCACCCCACAATAAACCTCTCATAAATCTCTATATATTTTTGTTACACCTGGGTGAATAGAGTATCTGGAATTATGAGCGTCAGCTAGAATCCTGTCTCTAAGGCCATCAACACTTGGTACACACAATCTGTCTTGGTATCTCAAGACTCCATCTCCCACTTTGGTAAACACTAACACTTTCTGCTTCTGAACATCTTCTTTTACTTTAAGGAGGATACAATCCCAATCTTGCTTTTCTTTCACCTCTACCACCAAGGATGACTTTACCCCATTTTTGATAATGACACCACCCTCACCATAATCTTCAATCTGCACCCCCAAGCATGCTAGCCTGTGCACTTTCTTAACTAGTTTTTTCTTCACATACTCAATGTATGTAGTGCTCCTCATGTTCAACCAGCTAAGAGTATCAACAACTACATTAGCTTTACCTGGGTGATAGAGGATGCTCATGTCATAGTCTTTGAGTAGCTCAAGCTATTTTCTTTGCCTCAAATTAAGTTCTTTCTGGGTGAAGACATATTGCAGGTTTTTGTAGTCTGTGAAAATAGATCCAACCATCTCCTCTGCATCAAGTTCAGCTCCTTCTGGCTGAATACATACTGTCAGATTTTGTGCTCTATAAATACATCTACATTCCCACTGTAAAGATAATGTCTCTAGATCTTGAGAGCAAACACCACAGCATCAAGCTCACGATCATGAGTTAGGTAGTTCTTCTCATGAGTCTTAAGTTGTCTGGAGGCATATGCTATCACCTGGCCTCTCTACATCAATACACATCCCAACCTAACTCTGGAAGCATTGTACACAACAAAGCCATCCTCTCCCTCAGGTAGGGATAAGATCGATGCTATAGTCAGAATAGTTTTCACCTCTTCGAAGCTCTTCTCACAAGCTTCCGACTATATGAACTTAACCTTTTTCTGAGTTAACTTAGTCAAGGGAGCTGAGATAGAAGAAAACCCCTCTACAAAATGCCTGTAGTAACCTGCCAAACCCAAGAGACTCCTTATCTCTATTGGAGTTGTGGGCCTTGACCAATTCTTTACTGCCTCAATATTTTGGGAATCAACTTGGATGCCTTCGCCAGAAACAATATGACCCAAAAATGTCACAGATGCTAATCAAAACTCATATTTGGAAAATTTGGCATACAACTATTAGTCCTTAAGGGTATGAAGGATTATTCTAAGATGGTCAGCATGCTCCTCCTCATTATGAGAGTAGATTAGAATGTCATATATGAACACAATAATGAACATATCTAGGTATGGCCTCAACACCCTATTCATAAGATCGATGAAAGGTCGCTGGTGCATTGTCAGTCCAAATAACATGACCAAAAACTCATAATGACCATAGTGAGTTCTGAAAGCTATCTTAAGGATATCACTTTCTTTAACTTTAAGCTGATGGTACCCAGATCTAAGGTCTATTTTGTAAAAACAAGTAGCACCCTAGAGATGGTCAAATAAGTCATCAATTCTGGGAAGAGGATACTTAATCTTTATGGTGGCCTTATTTAACTGTTGGTAATCTATACACATTTTAAGAGAACCATCCTTTTTTTTGCACGAAAAGAACTGGAGCACCTTAATGTGAGATGCTTGTTCTAATGAAACCCTTATCTAGGAGATCTTTCAGCTGTATTCTTAACTCTTTTAGTTATGAAGGAGCCATATGATATAGAGGAATAGATATGAGCTGAGTATCTGGGAGGATGTCGATTCCAAAGTCTATCTCCCTATCAGGAAGGACTCCCGGTAGATCATCAGAAAAGACTTCTGGGAACTCATTCACGACTGGAACAGACTGGAGAGATGGTATCTCAGCACGAGAATCTTTGACTCTGACTAGATAGTATATGCACCCTTTGGAAATTAACTTTCTAGCTTTGAGATATGAGACAAATTTACCCTTACGAAAAATTGAGCTACCTCTCCACTCTAAGACTGGCTCATTAGGAAACTGAAACTTGACCACTCTGGTTCTGAAGTCTATAGAGGCATAGCAAGCATGAAGGTAGTCCATGCCTAGAATGACATCAAAATATACCATGTCTAACTCAACCAGGTCAGCTAAGATATCTTTATGGTAAACTGACACTAAACAACCCCTATAGATTCTTTGGGCTAGAATAGATTCTTCTGTAGGAGCGAAAACACTAAAAAGCTCAAGAAAACACTCTGGACTGATCCCAAACTTCGTGGCTACATAGGGAGTCACAAATGATAATATGGCACCTAGGTCTAACAATCCATAAACATCATAAATAAAAAGTTTGAGCATACCAGTAACCACATCTGGTGAGTTTTCCTGCCCTTGTTTAGTAGTCATGGCATATAGACGTTTGTGCCTCCACCTGTCCCTAATATAGTACCCCTCTGAGCTGGCTTACCCTATGGTGATGAAGAAATGGAATGAGACTTATTATCCTTGTTATTCTGCCTTCCCATAGGACAATCCTTCAAAAAGTGCCCCACCTGACTACATCTAAAACAACCATTTATGCCCACAAGGCACTCTCCTGGATTAGACTTGTCATACTTACCACAAATAGGATAACGAGTCGATCCTTAAGCTATGCTCCCTTGTGACTGGCAGCCCTAAAACCTGTGGTTCTGTGATCCTTGCTCATTCCTGACGCTCGATGCAGGTGCACTAGTAGATGAAGGTACTGGTCCAGATGTCCTGGGCTGAAAGGATGAATGATTGGCATTTCCAGCTCCCCTTTTGCTTGTCTCTTGTCCTGATATTTTGGCCCTTTTGCTCCTGAACTCCTCTATATCCTACATTTTCTCCTCCTCTACTTGCTGCAAATAAGTCATCAAGTGAGTTATGTCCATATTCCCAATCAGCATAACATTTCTGCCTTATTTCTTAGTCATCCGAGAGAGCCCTGACACAAATAGATCCATCCCCGTGCGCATGTCCGTCACCATAGTTGGAGCTTATCGGGACAGCTGAGTGAATTTAAGGTTGTATTCTCGTACGTTCATAGCTTCGTACTTCAGGTTTAGAAACTCTCTTACTTTAGCCTACCTCAACTCTCTAGGAAAGTACTATCCCAAAAAGTCCTCCTCGAACACTACGCAACTCAAAGCTGGCACCCCTTTTGCTTTACCTCCCTTCCACTGATCAAACCAGAGCTTAGCTACTCCCTTAAGCTGGTAGGCAGCCAACTCAACCCTCTTTGCATCACCTATGTGCATAACCTAGAATACTTTCTAGAGCTTCTCAATAAAGTTCTTAAGATCCTCCTTCAGATTAGATCCCGTGAACTTAGGTGGGTTCACCCTCAGAAATTCACGAACCCTGGTGGTATCTGAACCATCATTCCTGCCATCTCCCTGTCGACCTCCCTGTGTAGTAATCGCCTGTGCCAAAGTCTGGATAACCTAGCGGAGCTCAGCATTAGAGATGTCCACTTGAGGAGGCTGCTTGGCAGGCATTTGACCTCTAGTTCCTTCAGGAATTGGCTCAGGCTGGTTTGCATTTTGCCTGGCTGGGCGTCCTCTACCCCTGGCTAGTTTGATGGCTTTACGTAGAGGCATAATCTGAAAAAATAAGGTGTGAACGTACGAGTTAGAAGGGACTTAACAGAGGTAAACTCGAAATCACAAGAGGGAATAATAACTGATAGTGACACTTCCTGATGCCCTATAGCCTCCCTATTATGGATGTGGCACGCTTCACACTAATAATACGAACTCTGCTAGACACGGTTCCATAGAATCCTTAGGACTCTTAAAACCTAGCATCTGTTACCATGTTTGTCATGTCCCAAATTCACACCCTAGGCATGGACGATACCCAGAACCATTTCTGGCCCCAAGCGAACCACTTGGCCTGGCTACTTTACTCAACGGAATTAGATGATAATGCTAAAGCCTAAATATAATGATATAAGAGTATTGAAATATCTGAATAGTAAAATTGTCTCAACAATAACTGAAAAGGAGATCTGAAAGACCTGTCATATAGTCTGTAGAACCTCTAACTAGGATAATCTGAAACAACTACCGGGACAGGCCCACAGTAGCCACTACTAAAAAGAAATACTAAATAAAAACATAGATAATGACTTCAAAGCCTCTGACTGAGAAGTGGTCTCACCAATAGCTGGAAGGATGTGTGGTCTTCAATGGAGCGTTTACTGAGAGACTCTGTCACTTGCGTCTGCATCATAAAATGATGAAGGTCCTAAGGACATCAGTATGTGGAATGAATGATATGTAAAATAGCCAACATATAAACTCAAAATAAGGCACTATGCTCAAAGTAACTAAAGCATTTCTCAAAATAAAGTAGCACAAGTAATAAATGCAGTACATGTTGAAAATAGAACATATACTGAAAGTCTGTATGTAAAAACTACCTTGCTTTAACTTAGGGAGTTTCTCTAACCGACAACCACCACTATGAGCTTCGTGATGATACAATATCTTGCCCACGCTGCCAGAGCCGTCCCATATTTTATCGGGGTAAGGAACGAAAACTAGGGGAGTAGATCCATCCCAAGCTTGGACATCTCAGTGGCAATGAGGAGTTGTACTTTGGTACAATCCTATCCTACGCTGGCTACGTAGTTTATGAGTTCAAGTTATTATTACTCTCACTCATATTAGTACTCAATATTACTCCCAAAATAGCTTTTATAATGCTAATAACTTAAGAGTAAAGGTTATCAAAATGTCTCTTTGATCTTTTGAGACTTAGCCCAACTTAGCTTTTCTTAAACTTTTCTCAACTTGTCTCTTTTCTGTGACTGAAAATAGTATCATTAAAAGTGTCTCAAAAACCTAATTGTATATTTATTTGCTAGTGCAATTGCCCGCCCCCTCCCCCCTTTGTGTGCTTTTACCCTCTCAACATTGTCGCCCTAAGGGTTCGGGAGAGCCTATGCGGAAGCCTTTTTTTTCTTCTTTGGCTTGCTTTCCTGTACTACTAATTGAGTGCCAGCACCTAGCAATGTTGTCACTCAGCTATCTTGTAAATACAAAGCTATAAGTACTCCTTAAACTTAACTCAAACTGTGAACATTATAGCTTTTCATGAAATAGATATAGGGTTCTCATGAATATAACAATAACTGTAAATCTTGTCTCAATAGCTTAACTTAATGCTTAAATCAGTAAAAGATATGATTTTTATCAAGAAGAATGCATGAACAAGTATTTTGATGAAATTACTAGGAATAGAGGAAACTTTGATCTCAACTTATAGTTATGATCTTGGGTAGAATTTGATGGTTATAGACACCAAAATAATAGTAGGATAACTTTTGGAGGGCCTTACATACCTGAAGAATTAGTTTCTTGGAAAAATTGAAGAGAATTCTTGAATGCCCTAGCTTAGCCTCTTGAATCTACATTCTGAGTTCTTAGAAGGTTTTGAAGTTAATGATATGAATTAGTACGTTCTAGGGGTTTAATTAGGTAATATTTAGGCTTAAAAGAGTGAAAAAAATAAAAAATATGCCTCTTTAAAATCGCTGGTAGGGTCAACTATGAGACCCTTTACGGCTCGTAAGGGACCTTTCGTAGTCTTTTGGATAATTTTTGAGGTTTATAGAATCTTCTACGAGACCCCTATTACGACCCATAGAGGGTCTATACGACCCTTAGATGGGTCTGTAACGTCTGGGGCAGAAAATTGGTGTTTACTGACTTTTTCCATGAGATACCAATAGGGTCATACTTACGACCCGTAACTGAGTCTCGTAGTGCAATTTTATACTGACAGTCCTCAGTAAAACGACCAAAACGTTTGACTCCAAACACCAAATGAGGTGAAACCAGTTGCATTGAAAAACTAACTCAAAGAGATTTCATTTGGTATGTTATGAGACTTCTAATTCTTTCTATGTTAAGAGTTATGATCATTTAAAGTTGACCCTTGCATAATCTAAGGCTAGAAACTCATTTTATAGGAAAGTTTTGAATCCGACTAAGTACTAGAGGTCTCTTATGACCCTAATACACTTCCCACATATAAGAGTGAGGCTTGAAATATAGGTACTTATGAGGATAGATTTATGGGGTGTCACAGTTCAATACTTGATAGCATGAACCCTAAATTGCATGATTTTATGAAATTCTATGCATACCATTGAGTATTTGAGTTGAGTAATTAGAGTATTTGAGTTGAGTAAATTGAGCATTTGAGTCGGATAAATTAAGTATGATTAAGTATGAGAAGTGTGTTACATTGAGTCACATACATCACTATATATGATTATCTTGGTTGTATTGCATGATGAGTCAAATTGAGTGAATCTAAATGATCGTTTGAGTCTGAGTTGAATTTGATGGTTTGCATTGATTGAATGAGTTGATGAGTAACTGAGATGAGTTGAGACAAGATAACCCAATGAGGTTGAGATTTGAGTTGATTGACTGAGCATGAGGATTGAGTTAATTAATGAGTTGAACATGTTTTAGTCTTGGGAGGAATATCGAGCACCGAGCGAGGAGTGAGTAAACATCTACTTTAACCCACAAAACTATATTGTCATCTAGGATAGTTGTATAGCTCATTCTGGCGACTCTTGTCCTGCAAGTGGACATTTATTATGGATCCAAAAGAGAGTTGATCGTCCTTTACCGTGGCACGTTTAGGACGGGCGTGACAACGATATCACCTTCATTGTGCATCACCAAATTAAAGGTGATGGGATGTGGATGTCGGTTAAGAGAAACTCATGAGCAACATTGATTGAGCATTGGATTTTAAACTGACTTTATTTCTACTGAGTATATTTTAAAAGCATGATTTACTTTTAAACTTGCATGTATTGAGTCGAGCATGAGTTGTTGAGTCGAGGTGAGTGAGTGGAGCTTTACTTTCTTGAGCTATTTTACATACCAGTATATTTCATGTACTGATGTCCATTTGGGCATGCATCATTTCATGATGCAGATACAGGTGATAGAGTACTTCAGCCTATACATCATTGAGGTCCAGATCAGTACACTTCCAAAGTTGGTGAGCCCTCTTTGCTTTCCAGAGGAGCTTTTTTATCTTATGAGTTGATTTAGATATTTTCCTTTCTTTGATTTAGATGTCCATGGTATATCATGGCACCATCTAGATTATGGAGTAGAGGCTTCATAGACATTTGAGTAGAGGTGTCAATGAGTATTTTGTATTCCAACTTATTTTATTGGAAACTATAATGCAGTAGAGTTATATGTTATTCATATGATGTCTTTTATCTAAGTTCTTTCTTCCCCTATTGAGTTGATGTGATGATGAGCCCAAGTGGTTCACTCGGGGATTAGCAATAGTCTCTGAGTGCTGGCCACGCCAAGGGTACCCTCCTAGGGTGTGACAATTAATTTTCGGTCATAATCTTCCCCTAAGAGAATCTCCAGTGATTTAAAAGTCTAGGAGCAAAATTACAAGTTAGAGGATTGATTAACTTATTTTTATTGATGAAACAAGTGGAAAACTAAAGATAAACTAGCCTAAATCACCTTTGGTCTCTCAAGAATGAAGTAGAGAAGTAAAAATAATTTTGAAACTTTTTTTACTTAAAATCCACGACTGTTCCGCCATGGTAGCACTGCCATATCGAGACCCATCTATTATGGTGGGTTGCACGGAGTCAAAAACTCATTATTTGTGTCCCAAACTTTTAATTTGCAACACAATCCCAAACCATGAGATTTTAAAACTAACTCTTTGCACGAGGATCAATTTCAGGAGTTCTACTTGTCCAAATTTGATTATGTAAAGCCATATAGGCTCCTCTTTGTCTAGGCTATCAACTCAAAAGATCATAATCATGAATTGATCCTCAATCGATTATAAGATTTTTCTACAACTCTATGCCCGCATACCTACATACTTAGTACATTCAAAAGTACAAATGCATATTTTATACCTGCATTATATCACAATGCAAGAGCAGGTGCTTTTTTTTATCACCCTAGTGGCTAGATCCCCGTATTAGCATGATCCTGATTGGGTGAGTCCTCCATCTTCGAGGAACGGACCTATTATCTTAATATTCATGCTATAGTTGTATTAGAGACAGTCTTTTCTTTATTTTTGGGTGAGCCAAGGTGTGTCTGAGCCTCCATCTTATGTTATGATTAGAGGCATGCTTTGGACATGCAGTTATATTTCAATTTCAGACTCATGTACTCTATCTTATTGTCTATTTCATGTTGAAACTTATACTAGGATTCTAGCTTTAAGTATGCTTCCCGCTTACGTATATTTTCTCCTGATTCTACCTTTGATGTTGTATTAATGCTAAGGGTTAGTTTACGGTCCTTTCGGGGATTTTGATTCACCATGTTACGATTAGGCTCTAGGTTTGAATCGTGACAGTATAACATATTGTCAAAGAAAATAAATTTCAACCAATAAAGATTAATTTGGCAACATACTAACTTCAATTTATTCATTTAAGAACTTAAAATATTTTAAAAAATTACTCACATTTTTTTAATAAAAATTTTATGCCATCCATTATATACAATAGGATGTATCACAAGAATGGTGTTAACCAAATGGGTTTTCTAGAAATCCACTGTAATTTGTAATCAAAAGAAGATTATACGGAGTAAAAGAAAAAGACATGTTTATTCATGTTTAAGAACTCCTTCATTCATTCTCATGAAACAATGATCCTCCTTTTTTAACAACAGTAGAAAGTATTGCAACTTTGCCACCAAAAAAATAAAGATTGGAAACAGACTTCATAAATTAAAGTGCAAAGGTTGCAAAATGTTTTTTTTTTTCATATTGCAGCCAACTTTACCAATCAACAGTACTTAACGAATTGGGATCTCTTCAATTGACGGAATTATTGAAACAAAAAACAATCTTGTTCTTGTTCCACGATAAAAACAAATTTGTTCCATTCCTTTTTTTAATCCATGAAGAAATAAATATCATGAAAAGCTAAAGAAAAATTAAAATTAGTAAAAATCAGTCCCTCAACCTAAAAAAACCTTGTTCCAACAAAATTTAGCAGCAAAAGGAAAAAAGAAAAAAAAAACTTTTCGTTAATTTTTCAATGCCTCTTTCGGCAAAATTAGAACAGAGGACTCCTTTCACATAGATTGTCCCCAATTTTGTTTGAAGGCCACAATATTGGCATAAATCAAACTCATAAGGAAGAAAAAAACCCAATAAGGCAAAAATCTTATTCTTCTAAAGCGCCAAAGCAAAAAAATAAAAATAGAGTGTTTTTAACTGTCCCAACCAAAATGATAAATAGGATCCGAATTAAATATCTTGTCTAATTATATATACAAGTCATTGCATTGATACCACTTATTAGAAAATTTAACAGCTTGTCTGGATGGTAGTTTGTTATGATTTCATAATATATGGTATTATATGGTATGGTATCGTATCTTACAATACCATACAATGTATGCATAAACTCTATGGGTTGATACTCTATAATGATAATTTATTGTGTGATTTGACTGTATTGTGCTATATGGTAACTTACAAATTTATAAAAATATCCTTAATTTTATAAATATTAAGTTTATCAATATGGTATCCCATGGTTCTCTTGTTTTTTTTCCAATTATACCCTTATTTAAATTTAAATAATTCTAATTTATGATTTAATCTTTATTAAACTTTATTCTAATATATGCATTATTTTTGTATTACTTATTTCTCTCCGCATCAACTTTTGAAACTTCTTTTCCTCCTTCCGTCTTTTCTTTTACGTTTTAGTCTATTTTTTGAGGTTCGTTCTTTTAAAAGTTGTTACTTTTTTATTTTCTTGTGTTGTTTGTACAGATTAAAAATATAATACCTTGTATCTTTCCCTACTCAATTCTATGAATTTATTTTTTAAAAATTAATAAAAAATATTAATAAATTTAATATTTATAATAATTAAGAACATTTTTATAAATTAAGCAAAAATAAACTGACAGAGTATTTGATATATACCTCAAATTCATAAAATATGTGTTAAGTTGTAGATTGGATAAATAAATTTGGCAAGTGATAATCCACTTGTCCTAGGTACATTCCTCGGTTACATTGAAGAATTTCTATTGTCTGTTAAAAAAGGTTCAACATTTATTGGCATGATTCTTTACTTTAAAATGGGGAGACATGTTTTAAACTTTAAAATATTATAATTATCGTTTTACAACGTAAAATTCACATGCTTTTCTCCGTGTATTCTCACAATATAAATATCGCATTTATACTTAAAGAAAATTATAGCAAAATATTCCATACTGGATATTGATGCATTATGTATAGACTATAGTATTAGGAGAAATTAAAACCAAATAATGTGCAATAGTAGAGAGAAAAGAAAAGTGAAAGGAGGTGATATTGTAATTGATTGTAACATCAGCTAATTGTGATTTTTTTTTTTGAATTTTAAAAAAAATTACAATAATCTGATTTTTGTCTGCAATCCTAGAAAAAATTGCATATATAAGAAATATGAAAGAAGCACACATTTCTCTGTTAGCACACACACGTCTTTCTGTCAACTCTTGTGCTTCTCGAGAAATGCATTGAATCTGAAGGACATTTGGTCACTTTTCAAATTTGAATCTGAAGGGCATTCGATCACTTTTCAAATTGCTTTACAGCTAATTCCTCATCTTTCTTGCATCAATTTTAATGTTACACAGAGTATATCGACAGACAAATACCTTTATCTCCAAACTTCCGCTCTTCGTTCCTCTCCCCTGGTTCTTAATTTTGCACTTTGCTGAAATTTGTAACTGCTCATTTCGGTAGCTTTTCAAATTACTTTACAGCTAATCCCTTATTTTTTCTACGTTGATGTTGATGATACACAGAGTATATGTTTAAGAACTCCTTCATTCATTCTCATGAAACAATGATCCTCCTTTTTTAACAACAGTAGAAAGTATTGCAACTTTGCCACCAAAAAAATAAAGATTGGAAACAGACTTCATAAATTAAAGTGCAAAGGTTGCAAAATGTTTTTTCACTTTTCAAATTACTTTACAACTAATCCTTTGTCTTTTCTACATCGATGTTGATGCTACACAAAGTATATCGACCGACAAACACCTCCATCTCCAAACCTCCGCTCTCCCTTCCTTACTCCCGGTTCTTAATTTGGTACTTTGATAAAATTTATAACTGTGCATTTAGGTCACTTTTCAAATTACTTTACAGTTAATTCCTTATACATCGATGTTGATACTACACAGAGTATACCGACGGACAAACACCTCCATTACCAAACCTCCACTCTCGCTTCCTCTCCCTTGGTTCTTAATTTGGCACTTTGCTAAAATTTATAAATGTGCATTAGTCATTTTTCAAATTACTTTATAGCTAATCTCTTATTTTTCCTGCATCAATATTGACACTACACAGAGTGTACCGACCGACAAATACCTCCATCTCAAAATCTCTGCTCTCCCTTCCTCTTCTCTGGTTCTTAACTTTGTACTTTGCTGAAATTTATAGTACATGAAGAACCTAGCTCAGGTGGATGGCAATTTGATTGTTTACCCATCTAAGTCTGATAGATTCAGAATACAATAATTAACTTATTGCCTTCTATTATTTTCCCCTTTATTTATTTCTTTATTTTTTTTTCTTTCTTTATATTTCTCAACATACTCCTTTTCTATTGACGTTTTCTTTTGTTGTTCTGCTTTATTTTTTAACTCTTCATTTTTTTTATTTTGTAATTTAACATTCCTCAAATTTGAATATTTTTTCTTCAAATTTTCTCTATTAAATAGTTTATCATATTTGATATTAAAAAAAATATCATACATAAAAATGAAAAACTAATAACTTTTAATATTTCGATGAATACATTATCAACTTATTAGTTTTTAGATAGTCAAACATTATTTTCTCTTTTAGACACTAAATTTGACATTATCTTTAAAATAAATAAAAATATCGATACATCATTTTTAGACTATTTTAATAATCAAGATACGAACTTTAGTAATGATCATATTATGTAACTTAATATCAAAAAAGTACTTATGCAATAATCCTTAAAAAGAATTTTTAGGAGTGAGTGATCAACTGTTCAAACTCATTTTATTTTATAAATATGTTTATGCAATAATCCTTAAAAGCATTTGTAGGAGTGAATAATCAACTATTCAAATTTATTTTATTTTAAATTAGTTCCAAAGTTTCTTCCTAAAATATGTCCAAAAAAGCTTAGCATTTATTATTATTAGATAGAAGTTAACCAATAGAAACTTTTTATTTTAACAGAATTACAAAAATATCCTTATGTGCTCATAACATAAGTAAAGATATGTATGGATTTTTCTAAAATTATTTTTACCCTTAAATAAAGTTAAAATTACTAAAAATACTATTAATCGCCCACAGATTAATTTTTCTATATATATATATATATGTAAGTCCATAAAATAGGAATTTAGCTATAATGTAGTACATCAGGGTGTTCAACTTTGGCCGGTGCCCTATTTTGGTAGATAATATTCAATATGTAAAGGCTTCATAAATAAATATGCAGACACTATATTATGTTGTCATATCATGTACTCCAATTTTGACCTTTGTAATAATAAGTGATAAGGACTCGAAAAAATTTTATTCTTATATTAATTTTATTAATCAGTGGACGAGATAAATTATGATTGAATCAGTTGAAGAATATAATTTGATTAATAAATGACTCATAGCCCAAATCAATTTCATAATACTTTAAAAACTAAGAAGATAAAAATTTAAGAGCCAAAAATTATAAAAACTAAGTCGATTCAAATATTCACTTAATGAGAAATTGCTCATGATGAAATTGTCCTTGACTTCTAACTTTAAAAATGTGAATTTAAATTATCTAAGGACTGAAAATGGTGTGAGTTGGGGTGTCAATTGGATGATTCAGCCAATTACTTTTTAAAAGTTATACCATCTCATTTTTTTGAAATATTTTATAATATATAATCAAAAAAAATTAATACATCTCAATCGTATTAATCTCTTTGATATCAGCATGGTTTGTTAATTTTTTATTTTTTCAATTGCTAAAATATCATTTAAAAATATATTATTATTAAAATATTTTTTGTAAGTGTGCCTTTGAAAATCACTTCAATTTTTCACCAAAAAATCAATAATGTAAAACCTTATTATCATATTGTTTGAACTAAAACTTTATATAAGAGTGTTCGTATAGATTTTATCATATTGTTTAAAGTATTGTATCTTTTAATTTTGAGGGATTACAAAAATCTTATACCGTTAAGAGCTAATCAATTTTATTCATATTCTTTTTCAAATTACAAAAGTCTCTTAGATTTAATAAAATTTGAATATATCACCTACGTCTTGATACATCACTTTACATGATATATTCGACGTCCTGATACATCACATAAAGTGATGTACGCAATAATGTATCAAAAAATAAGAGAGAATAAAATTTTTTTTAATCTTTTCAAATGGTAGAAAATTTTAGATAATACGACAAAATAAATTCTACATTTAAATAATTTTTCTAATTTTAAACCTAATTACCCAATACCGTTCAGTCATCAGAGGCCTTAGTTATATTTATATTTAAAAAATATTATAAAATATATTTATATATTAAATTTAACATATAAATATATAAAACATATTTACATACATTTAAAATTATCCAATTCGATTAAAAAAATTGATTTTTTGATAAATTAAAAAAGTCATCCCAATTTGTTCGGGATGATAATAAGCTTAAATAAAAATCCATAATTTTATTAAAAAATAATAAAAGTTAATTCAATACATCAAGTATAAATAATTGAATCAGTTTTCATATACTTTTGACACCTTGCGAGTGAGCTACGCAAGAAACTTTGTCCAATAGAACTAGAAACTTGCAAATACCTTGCTCTTGTCCCTTTAGCCCAATAATTATACACACTCACATTTACACCAACACATTTGAACTCCAAACACTAAACAAATTTAATCAACTCATTCCGTTTGTTAATCACCAAACCGTTCTAGAATCAACATCATGCATGACCTTAAAAAGTTTAAGCCCCACCCACTAGTGGGATTGGTTAAGCCAGCTACACATATCAAGCCACCTAAATAATTATGCATAAATCATTTAAATTGTGATAGAGATTGGGGTGGGGTAGAGAGTTCCCATTGAGTATAATTTTCAGTTAAAAAAAATACATTACTCATATAGTATATGATTTAATACACAACAAAGGTAAGAAATCTAAGGGATCAGATTCTTAACTAACTATGGGAATCCAATTCTAACTTTTCCGCGCAACCATAATAAGATAGAAAGACCAGAAAAGAAGAAAGAAATAACTAAACAAAGATTCTTCTAAGTATGGACTTTCCTATCCTCTTTTTACTTTAGACTCTTGAGCATAACAAGCTTATAGCCAAAAAGGCTAGGGTGAAAAAGATACTGTTTTGGAAATTTCTAGTTGCACTGCCGTCTAGGCCAACGCCACTTGGTCCAAGCCCAAAAGGCGGATTGTTTGTCCCTGGAGTAGTTGCTATGCCAGTCCCCGTGCCAATACCTGGAGTTGTGGTGCCTGGTGGTGCAGTCGTTGGAATCGTAGATCCTGGTGGAGCCATTGTTGGAGTTGTGGTTCCGGGTGGTGCAATTGTTCCGGGTGGTGCAGTTGTCGGAGTTGTGGTTCCGGGTGGTGCAGTTGTCGGAGTTGTGGTTCCGGGTGGTGCTATTGTCGGCGTTGTTGTACCTCCACCAGTGTTGCTGATACAAAATTGAAACAGAATATGATAAAACAGGAATTGCCCAAAATAGTATATATGAAGTAAATTTTTTACTTATAATCAGCTTAAATTCCGATGCAGGGCTCGAAAACTTGATATAGACAATGAACCTACTCACCTACCCTTGTTCATTCAAAGGTTCAAAGCCGTGACATGTGCTAAACCCAACCGGACAATATATTATAAACAACAATCACCACTAAGATTTGTGATTGCTGATTGCAAAGACAGCATGAAACAATTAACTGGATGACCAATTCAGAGAGTCAGCTTTTAAATCATTGCAAACTAACGAACACGAATATCATCATTAAGGCTACTCACCATGAATCAAAAGCCATCCACACTGTCATTTGAAAATTTTGGCAAGGGAAAGACAAATTGGCAAACACTAATCTTACTGCGAATAAAGGTAAAGATAATCAATTTGTCTACCAATTTGGAAAAAGTAACTAAATTATCTTATCGCTAAATACCAAATTATTCCAGCTAGCTAAACTGCCCTGCAGAGGTGGAGCTCGAACCCAAAACTTCCAGTTTGGCCAAATCAATATATTAAAATATTCAGAGAACCTCAATTACTAACAATGATGTGCTATCTTACAATTTACAACCCATAAAGTTCAAAGTCTGGCACCATCTTTGCTTCCTTATTTTACTTGCATTTTTGAGTTAACCATAAAAAGGTTATCTAAAAAGTTTCCTCAAAAGCCCCATTTTAGTTCTGTTAACTTTTTCCCAAAAAGGAAAAGGGGCCTTAGACTACCGGTAGTAACAATATTTTATTAACTAAGATATTCTTCATATAAAAATCAGCAACAAAAATTCAAGATCTAAGTCATTGATAACAACTATTGAGAACAGAGAACATACCCAGGACTGGATTGATAAACACACCCAGAATTTGTAGCTGTTGAATAAAGAATAAAATTAGTAAATCTGCTAAATAGATAAACACATAATATTTGTTTTTTCTGGAGAACTTACTAGTAGGTGGATTTGGGGTAGTAGTTGCAGTTCCACTAAAATCACAGCTAGCACCAGCTGCACCTTTCTTTTGATAATAACTATTTACAGCATAATTGCAGTGATCTTTGAGAGTGTTAGGATTATAACAAGGACCATTTTGAGAGATTTGGGTACAATCAGCTCCAGCTCCACAAGCATAATCTATATTCTTCTGAAGTAGTTGATCACTTACCCCATCTTTACAAATACAATACAAAGCACCTACAATTGTAGCGATCATAATTAAAATAAGCTCAAAAGTAAACAAATTCAAATTTTGATTTCTTCTCAATGGAAAACTTACTTGAGTGACCAGTGATGGTCAACAAGAGTAGTGAAAATAGTAGTAAAGTTGACATGCCAGAAAATTAATTATGTCCCAAAGCTTTGTTTAAAAAAAAACAGAGTAATAGCATAAGATAGTGAAGAAGAAAAGACAGAAAGGAGGAAGAGAGAAGTAAAAAGGTGGAAAAGTGGAATAGAGTTGTGTAGACAACACAAAAGAGAATGACGGTGGAGATTAGATGTCGGTGTGTGAGGTGGATTGATTTTTTTATTTTTTTTTTCACCTATGTTTAGATTTTAACTATTTTAAATTCATCTCACATCAGATATTATTCATGAAAAAAATTATTAAATGAAACTCTAATTTATAAAATAGTGATAGAAAAGAAGAAAGATGAGAAATGTTTTTCTAATAATATATACAGAGATCTTTAAGATTCTTTTTTCAATAATAATACGAACATGAAAAATCTCTTTTTATTCCATACATATTATCAAATATTATGCATCAAATGAAATAGTGTATAAGCGAAGAAGAAAATATAGCATGAACAAAATTTTTGAAATATTTGATTGAAGGATTTTTTGGCTTTTTTTAATCACACTAAAATGAGTAGTGTTATAACGTTATTAGGGAAGGAGGAGCATAGAAATTTCAGTACAACTTGGTTATCAGATAGATCTAACAACATTTCTCATTCATTAGACAAAAGAATGTAGATTAATAATGAAACATAAATGCAACCATTTAATTTCTATCGTGTAGGTATAAATTTATAAGACGTAATTTATTGAAAAGAAATTATGATAAATTTAATAGTAATTTCTTGAACTTTTTATCAGAATTCCTTAATTGTAGCAATTAAGAGTAGAATGTATAAAACTTTTTAGGAGCAATTTATTTATTAAGGAAAGCGTTGCAAATTGAATGATAATCTTTTGAACTTCTAGTGGAACCTGTTGGTTTTAAGAAGTGAGAGTCTCGATCGGAAAGTGAAGTCCTTCCTTTCAATCCAAGGGGGCTGGTCAAATACCTAATGACTATCACGCTCTCGGAAGATACCCCAAAATGTGGTTGACATTTAGAGACTATTGCTAGTTTTCGAGCGAATCACTTGGCCTCATCACATTCATTCATTCATTCATTCAATGTAACTTAACAAATCAACGGACGACTATGATAGAAAAAGGTGGACAGTCTAAGTCTCAAATATCATATCAAATAAATAGGCTAGTATGGAAGAAACTAGATCAACGACATCTCAACATCAATAACTCAACTCTAGTTTATGAAACCTCTATCACTCAAATGGTGCCAATGACAACCCCATGGCTACCTCAAAACAAAAGTTAAGCTAACTCAAGTCTAACTTTACAAAGCTAGATGAAAATAAAGTAGGATCCTCCGAAGTAAGAGAGGCTCACCAACTCTGCTTACTGCGATAGACTCTCAATGATGCGTCTGCTGACGATCTCTAGTACTTATCTTTGCATCATAAGACGATGCAATCCAAAGGGGACGTCAGTACGTGGGATGTACGAGTATGTAAAATAGTTGAATGAAACAGATGCAGGTAGAATAATATAGAAATAACATCAGCTCAGAAGATACTCAATCAGAATGTCAAATGTCTATCTAAAGCAAGAATAAAGAGTAGACGAATGACCCATCAATACCAATCAAACCTCATCAATCAACTCAACTCGACTCAGAGTACTATCAGTGTGGGACCTATTTGGAAGTTTCTCTTATCCGACAACAATCACTTATGAGCCAGTGATTGTACAACAATCCCGCTGATGTTGCCATAAAAGTTTCGTACTTGACAGATAAAGAATGAACCGGATCTACTAGGGATCTAGCCTCAACAAGTCCTCTAATTTTTTAGGGACTTTAACTCAAGAGGGAACCTTAATGTATGGTTCAATCCTCACCTACGTGTCACACCCTGGGATGGTACCCTAAACGTAACTGGCACTCGAAAACTATTGCTAGCCCTCAAACGAACCATCTAGTCTCATCGCATTTATTCAATCAATTTATTTGCAGAAGATATTAAAGAAATATTCTAGCTGTTAGTAGGCTCTTAGACTCATCATCAACATCCATCATATGAAGCAAGATTAAGGAAATAAACTTAGTTTAAAAGTATATAATAAGGGGAAAAGGAACCCCCAATAGCAATCATCATCTGTCTACGTTTATGAAGCCTCTATAACTACTGTCTAAGAAGGTACCATGGCAGGTCATGGCTACCACAATCAAAGAAAAATAACTCAATAAAACTAAAGAAACTACTATCCTCTGAATGCAGGGGAGGACTTACCACGATCTGAAATCAAGAAACTCTGAACCTCAATGATTAGTCTGTTGAATTCCTCTGTCTACTGAATCTGCATCATAAAATGATGCAGCGCCAAAGGGGCATTCGTACGTGGAATGTACTGTATGTAAAATGGGCTAAAGTAAATAACAAAGGCAAGACAATATAGTATAACCTCAGCTCATCGATTTCTCAAACTCAACTAAAGACAAGGAGTAGAACTCAATCACATCACCATCAATTAATACTCATACTATCACATCAACATCAGAGTACTATCATCAGGCGACTTATCTAGGGGTTTCTCGGACCTACACCCATCACCTGTGAGTCGATGATGGTACAACGAAGCGATGTCATTGCGACATCCATCCAATACCTTGCCGGGGTGAAAGGTCGTACATCTGGGGGTTTATAATAACATCAAGTCCTCTTTTGGGACTAAAGAAACACCTGTTTCCCACGGTCCAATCCTTTGCTATGCTGGCCACGTAGTTAATGAGTGTGAGTGAGACTCACTCTTACTCATTTTCAGTGCTCAATACTCCTCCTAGGACTCAACTTGCTCATAAACATCAACATTAAGGTTTTTTTCATTGTGTAGTCTCTTTTGGATAACAGCGTCATCTCATCTCATCATCTCTCAACTCGAGAATATTATGGACATTCTTTAGAACTCAAGTGTGACCTCTGAAAGACTCTAGGGACCTCACACTCCATCAATTCTAGCAACATTATCATCAATACTCACTCAAATCAAGACCCGGACCACAATAATCATGCATACATACATAATCTAGGCTCTAGACATCGACCCCTAGCTTCATTCATAGATGTTTTAACAACTAAATACATATGGTTTATACAGTAGCTCAATTAACCAGTTGAACAAATAATTAAAGTTTTGGTGGCCATCAACTTACGATAATACATGTAGAATAATAGTAGTTTTTGAGATAGCATTCAAGAATTCGTAACATAAGACCCATCACCTATCAACTATCAACCTAATTCAATCATGGGGGCACATGGGAGAACAATCCCATGTTCTGGGTAACCTTTACATACCTGGATGACGACTTATGAACTCTTCTTCAAGAACTTGGACTCAAACCCTCAATCCTCAGAGCTTTCCTGTCTCCCCTCTCAAAGATTCTTGCGTAGAAACTTAATAAAAGTGGGTTTAGAAACCCATAATCGATAATAAATAGCTATAGAAATACGTTTTAGGATTTAGGATAGGATAGAGAATGAACAAAAGACCCTTCCCGAATTAAAAGAAATTTTTTTAAAAATTCATACACTGGTCCGCGATGCGCCAGGGGCGCGGACTAGTACCTCACGAATTTTTGAAACTCAATTCGTGTTGAAAAAATAAAATAAAATTAAATTAAAAAAACAAAGTGTAACTCCGCGCCCCCTCCGTGTCGTGCTAGGGGGCGCAGATCGACACTATTTTTGTGTTAATTAATGAAAATTATTTTTTGACTCGATTGCTTTAAAATTGGGTCGAGACCATTTCTCAATCAATTTTCTACGCTAATCGCAAATCCAGTCTCAAATTTCCCATCGGACCTATTTGGAAGTTTCTCTTATCCGACAACAATCACTTATGAGCCAGTGATTGTACAACAATCCCGCTGATGTTGCCATAAAAGTTTCGTACTTGACAGATAAAGAATGAACCGGATCTACTAGGGATCTAGCCTAGGGGCATTTCGGTAAATTTATAGGGTATGACATCATCTCAAAACGTATCTCACCCCTCACTCAAGAACTCTCGAACTCTATCAACTATCCATCACCTTCTACATCTCTATCTTAGACTCAAGAATGGAATTAGTATATCAACTCAAGAAAGGAAAGGCTCTTAGACTCATCATCAACATCCATCATATGAAGCAAGATTAAGGAAATAAACTTAGTTTAAAAGTATATAATAAGGGGAAAAGGAACCCCGGCATGAATAGGTGCATGTATTTGAGTTTCATCGCTTCCTCAACTTCCTACGTAGCTTCCTCAATGAATTGATTTCTCCATAGAACTTTGATGGAGGCTATCTCTTTATTCCTCGGCTTACTAACCCGTTGATCAAGGATTTGGATTGGAATTTTCTCATAGGACAAACTATTCGTTATTCCTTACTCTTAATAGGAATTGCTAAGGCAGGATCTCTTAAACACTTCTTCAGCATTGAAGTATGAAATACTGGATAAACTATATCTAGCTCGAAAGGCAAGTCTAGCTCATAAGCAACTTTCCCAATGCTCCTCACAATCTGGTATGGTCTAATATAGCATGGACTCAACTTTTCCTTCTTGCCAAACCTCATGATACCATTCATGGGTAACACCTTCAAGTATATCCAATCATCCACCTCAAACTCCAAGTCCTTTCTCCTCACATCCGTATAAGACTTTTGATGACTTTGTGCTATATTCAACCTCTCCATAATGACTTTCACCTTCTCTATAGACTGGTGGACAAGATCAAGCCCAATCAACTGAGCTTTGCCAACCTCAAACCAACCAATCGATGATCTACCTCTCCTCCCGTACAATGCCTCATAAGGGGTCATCTGAATGCTGTCATAGTAGCTATTGTTGTATGAAAATTCAATCAATGACTGATGGCCATCCTAATTACCCTTGAAGTCGATGGCGCAAGCTCTCAACATATCCTCCAAAGTCTGAACGGTGCGCTCTGCCTGTCCAACTGTCTAATGGTGAAAATTTATGCTCAGATTTACCTTCGTACCCAATGCCCTCTAAAAAGATCTCCAAAATTGAGAGGTGAATTGTTCTCCTCTGTCCGAGATGATGGACAAGGAAACCCCATGTAGCCTCACAATCTCTCGAATGTATAGTCGGGAATACTCTTTAGTAGTATTAGATGTCTTGACTGCCAAGAAGTGGGCTGATTTAGTCATTCTATTCACAATTGCCCATATCAAATTATGTTACTTTCAGGATCTTGGTAAGCCAGTGATAAAATCCATGTTGATCATCTCCCACTTCCACTCAGGAATTTCAAAGTTCTGAGCCAATCCATATGGTCTCTGATGGTACATCTGGGGGTTTATAATA
>DF361582.1:28917-40915 GCA_000787875.1 Solanum virginianum
AGGCTGACATAATCCATCGCGGTGTGCGACACGTCCCTCAAAATAGTACATCTTCTTTAATTCTTCTTCTTTTTCATGTTCACATAACATTTGTCACAAAGTCAATCCAAATGGATATATTCACACAATAATGAGGAGATGACACATTTTATTACAACTTATAATTCCATAGTCTTGGTACAAACTCAACAATATATCTCAAAATAAAATTTTTCATCACTTATATACATTTTTCAGTTCAAGTGTTGCAACACCCCACCAACTCACATTTACACTTAATCACCCCATTTTCATGATATTACAAATATTTCATGCATTCACATAGAAGAAAGGAAGATTTGAAAATTCTACAAGAATTAAAAGTTTTAAAAGTCCACTTGACTTAGTCAAATCACGATCAACCAAACACTTGAGCCTTTCCCTTTCGAATAGAATCCATAGCACTACGATCTAATAAAATAAGAATCACAATAAGATTTCAAAGCTAACAACACCTAAACTATTATATGGTTAACCTAGACCCAAAAACTCATCTAAATTTTTTATAATCAAGTCTAGGGTTAAATCTTGATTCCTCAAAATAATATACAAAATTTCCATACTCGAAACCCCAAAATATGATCAACAATAGGTATAACTACTCAACAAACATAAAGGACTGTAACGTGCCTATAGCATATTCCATATAACCTTCATTGAATAACATAAATTTAGACCTCTAGTAATATGTCAGTGACCATATCAACTATTGCAAATTTGTCAAAGTTACAAACTTTTTGGTAACCACACTACTGATGTTCCGTGGCCCATGTGTGGGTTTTGTTTTTGTCCCTTTTTCTTATTATGCTCGAGTGTAACAACACAATCAATATAGTAATATATACTTTAATCCTGCACCCTACAACATATATGACATTCAATAATTGGGTTAGCAATTACCTGGTTCTGCTTGTTCTCGCTGAGTTCCAAGCCCCTCTATTCTCCTTCTTGTTATTTGGTCTTTTATATTTTAATTTATATTAAAAGAATTAAACCGTAATAACTAATTGTGCTATATATACTAAGTGGTATAGAGTTTTAACTAAATTTATATTTAACCCACCACTTATATTAATTATCTAGATTTACCCATTTAAAATATTTCAAGATAAATCTTGTAGGAAATTAAGAGAACTAATTCTCAAAATGACCTAACGGGTCAATACAACAATACAACAACAACAACATACCCAGTGAAATTCTACAAGTGGGGTCTGGGGAGGGTAGAATGTACACAGACCTTACCACTACCAACAACAACAACAACATACCCAGTAAAATCCCACAAGTGGGGTCTGGGGAGGGTAGAATGTACACAGACCTTACCACTACCTAAGTAGAGAGGCAGTTTCCTAGAAACCCTCATCTCAAAATTCATACGCAGAAAGGACTAGATATGACCAGAAGTAAGAGAAAGCACTTGAAAATATGAAAATACAATACAATTAACACATAAACAAAAAATTATGACAATACATGCTAGAGAGAAAACTTTACTACTCAACCCTATTAGGGCCCGTGACTACCTAACCCTACTAACCAATTATCCTACTATTCTAATTTGCGACCTCCACTTCTTCCTATCTAGGGTCATGTCCTTAGTGAGATTAAGTTTTGCCATATCCTGTCTAATCACCTCCCCCTAGTTCTTCTTCGGTGTACCTCTACCCCTCTGTGTAACTCCTAAAACCAACCTCTTGCACCTCCTAACAGAAGCATCGATACTCCTTCTCTGCACATGTCCAAACTAATGTAGTCTCGCTTCCCTCATTTTCTCTACCACCGGGGCCACCTCTAGTTTCTCTTGAATGTTCTCAATCCTAACCTTATCACTCCTGGTGTGACCATAGATCCATCTCAACATCCTCATCTCTGCAATATGCATCTTCTGGACATGTGCATTTTTGATTGGCCAACCTTCCACCCTGTATAGCAAAGATGGTCTAACCACCAATCTGTAAAACTTACCTTTGAGTTTAGGTGGTATCTTCTTATCACACAAAACTCTAGATGCAAGTCTCCATTTGTTCCATGCTTCCCCAATACGATATGTGACATTATCGTCGATATCACCACTATTCTGGATGCTAGATACTTAAATTTTTCCCTCATGGGAATAGGTTGTGTGGAAATTCTCACATCACAGTTTGCTTCATCCCTCTCAACACTGTATTTTCACTCCAAGTATTCAGTTTTGGTCCTGCTCAACTTGAATCCTTTGGATTCCAAGGCGTGTCTCCAGGCCTCCATCCTGTCATTAACTTTAGCCTAGATCTCATCAATCAGTACTATGTCATCTGCAAATAGCATACACCATGGCTGGCGAAAATAATTACAATGAGTTATATGAGAAGGTTGCACAACTAGAAGCCATTCTAGGTATGACAGACAATGATGAGGCCATGACAAATATCTTGACGCGCATTCTGGGCATAAATGCTACTTTGTAGGCCTATTTTGGTTCTATTAATGGCCAGTTGGCTGAATTGCAGGCTTTTTGTGACTCTGTGAACAAAACTCCTTAAGAGGAGAAAATAAAGATATAAAGCCAGAGATAAACATTCTCTGCTTGTCTGTTGCAAATTTGCCCAGGGGAGGCGAAGAACATGCCAAAATCAAAATTCTGGAACCTAAGTCATTTGATGGTGTGCATGGGGCCAATGAACTGGAAAATTTCTTGTTGGACTTGGAGCATTATTTTGCTACTGCCCACGACCATGAAAATGACAAGTTGACTATGATAGTTTGCTACTTTCGTGGGGATGCAATCCTATTTTGGTGGACTAATTATGCTAATGATGATCATGCAAACATTCCTAAGGTTAATACATGGGTGCAGTTGAGGGATGCAGTTCATGATAAATTCGTCTTTATTGTTACTGCAGATGCCTTATCGATTTTTGGTTGAATAATCTTATCACTGAACCAACTCACTCTTCTAAGTTGATGAAAAATAAGACGGGCAAGGATTAAAAAAAGATAAATAAAGGCTAGAAGGAAATGACAAAGGCAAAGGAAAAGTGGATGTTGCTAGTCAAAACAAATAAGTTCAGAAAAAATTTGTTGGACTTTCTAAAAATTAGGGCATCACATAAGGAACTGTCCTAAGCAAGGGAAGATCAATGCTATCCTTGTTGAGGAGGAGAATCAAGCAAGGGGGAAAGGATATGAAATTGCTACATTAAGTCAACCCACTTTGTTTGATCAACACTCTGTCTAGTGTTGGTAAGATGGACATAAATGGGGAGAATGCCATGAAGGATGTTGCTTGTGTAAGTGTTACTAATTCTATAGATTTATTTGATGCTTATAGCATGTATGTTGATATGAAAATTGGGGACAAAAATGTTGCTGCTATGGTAGACTCGGGTGCTACTCATACTTTTGTGGTGTCAAAGATCATCAAAGAATATGGGATGAAAGTGATGAATTGTCTAATAAAGATGAAGGTTTTCAACTTTGCTGCACAATCAGGTTATGGAATGATAACAAATGTGCCTCTTAAAATTGAGCACTGGTCTGGTGTGCATACCTTGATAGTGGTTCCACTTGATGACTTTAATATTCTGTTAGGAATTGACTTCATGAGAAAGTTCAAAGTCACCCCAATTTCACATTTGGATGGTGTTTATGGGTGAGAAGGACCCTGAATTTTGAAGGGAATCAGTCTGTTTCTTAAAAGAGATAAGAAGAATAAGGAAACTGTAGCCTTGCTATTGGCTATTAATTTAGCGAAGGGCTTGAAGAAAGATGAACTTGCATATCTTACTGCTTTGGTAGAAGTGAAGCCAGATGTGCAAATTAAAACTTATGATGATGTTGCCAAGTTACTGAATGAATACAAGGATATGATGCTTTCAGAACTATCAAAAGATTTGCCTGCAAGGAGGGAGATTGATCATAGGATTGAACTGATTCTTGGATCAGTGCCACTAACACGACCTCCTTATCATATGTCTCTATTGGAGTTGGTTGAACTAAGGATACAATTGTTTGAGTTGTTTAATATTGGGATAATCGTGCTCCTGTTCTGTTGTAGAAAAAATAAGATGACTGTCTTAGGATGTATGTTAACTACATGGCATTGGACAAAATGACTGTGAAGAACAAACATCCGGTGCTTGCTGGATAGGCAGTCCAAGGCTAGTTTCTTTTCTAAGTTAGACTTAATGTCTAGCTATTAGCATCTTCGCACAATCTAGGGGGAAGGCCCAAAGACCACTTATGTAACTAGATATTGTAGCTTTGAATTCCTTGTAATGTCATTTAGGCTGACTAATGCCCTCACTACTTTCTTCAACTTAATGAATAATATTCTTTATGATTATCTTGATGACTTTCTAATAATTATCATGACCCAAACCTAGGTCCTATCCATGACATGACAATTATGACACCTGAATTGAAACACCCCTCATGTGCTTCAGAATGTCCCATAATCGTAATTTCCATATATCTCAATATTCGTGCATAATTTTGAAAATCTGACTTCGTATTCTTGATCAAGGAAAAAATTTGAATGGAAAATGACTATGACCTAGATTTTAGAAGATTCGTAGTAAAAAATATTTTTTTGCTAATTTTTCATATCCAATGTCTGTCCGTACTGAGGCCGTGACACTGCTGGGGTGAGGACTAGTGTTGTGTGAAATCCGCATCTGATCCACGTCATGCCTAGGGTACGGACTAGTGTGAAATTTTCCTTTAGTTTTCTTATTTCATCCAAGGACATTAGGGTCATAGCCCCATGCCTATTTAAACGTAAAATCTTTCATACTTAGCCATTTTTAATTCTATAACTCATAAAATCCTCTCTAAAACCTTTCCAAGACTTTATCAATTCTTTCATTCAAATCTAATGATTTCAAGCTCAATTTTGGAACTCTAGGACTCATTTCAAGCTCTAAGTCTACTTCAAGTTCATTAAAGGAATTCAAGGTTTAAGGTACATCCATGGGTCCTTTGACTCATGGAGACCAACCTTCTTCTTTTTTGAAAATTGCATGTTTTCAAGTTATATTACCTATGGGTATCTCTTATTATGTGATATGGATTTGGAGACCAACCTTCTTCTTTTTTGAAAATTGCATGTTTTCAAGTTATATTACCTATGGGTATCTCTTATTATGAATTATGTTCATAAATTATGTTGGGGTTTTATTAAGTATTGATTGATTATGGATGAATATCTATTTCAATCTTATTCGATGAATTGGTTTTGTCCATTGAGACTATGCATGATTTGAGCTTTGAAACTATGAGCTATTGTGAGCTTTTGTGATGGATTTAAAGACATCCTAAATGAGGGTTTTACTACTATATTGGTGGGTTGATTTGCATAGAGTTTACTTATATTATTTCACTCTTGAATTGAATAATTTTGAACAAGTATCATGAACCCACCATGTGTTTGATAAAATTACATTACAAGAATTCTCAAGTGTTGATGAACTATTACATGATTTACAAGTCAAGTGACTTCATGATGATTAAGGACTTTCAAGCATATATTGCATTCATGAAAAGTATCTATGATTTTACAAGTATCAAGTTCAGCCTATTTCAAGATTTTTTTCTCTTGTGAGCCATTCATGTAAAGCAAGGGTTCATGTATGATTATGATCTACTCTCACGTTCAAGTTAGGCTCACTAGTAGAGGTCAAACATATTTATGAGCTACTTAATTCATGTTCTTACAAGCTATTCATGTTATGATTAAAGTATGATTATTTCAAGTATTCTGTGGGATTTGACTTAGCACCGATTAAGGCTTAAGATGGGGGCTCAACTCAAGGGGTCCTTGTATAAAGTCTTTAGTCTCTAAACTATGTGCCACCATAGGATTATGAATTATTACCCTTACTATAATACCTGAACCAAGGGGGTGTCAGGCCTCGTAGTCCAAGTTGTAGCTGCTTGGTCTTTATTGATTTAGGTCTTTTCCCACATATGTATGATATATTATGCGAGTTGAATGATTTACAAGCATATTTTATTACGAGCATTGATCATGCATGCCATGTTGAGATTATATATCCATTGATTATGATTATGCATTTTGAATATATTGGCTTATGTCTTTGTGGCATTACACCTCATATGCTTAGTATATTCAAATGTACTAACATATATTCTATGCCTACATGATATTACCATGGAGGGATCAGAGCTCTTTTGAACATTGTCCTCCACGTGGCTAGTTTGGTACTTCGGAGAAAGCATTAGTGAGTCTTCAATTTTGAGGACAATATCTATGTTATTCTTGCTATGTTAAGACTTTATTATGTTGAACACTTGATGTCATGAGGGTGAGTTCGGGAAGTATCTTGGCCCCTACTCTATTCTACGTTAGAGGTGTTATTGGATACTATGTCTTGTATATGCTATGAAATCGACTCTTTTATGCTTCTATGATTATTAAAGACTTCTCTTAGTCCCCCTTCCTTTTTTAATTATATCCTTTGTGATGTTTATTTTGGTTTTACGACCGAGGATGTGTGAATCATATGCTAAGAGGCTTGTTTGGGGGTCCCCTCGGGTTCTCCATTCATTGTGTCATGTCTAGGCCCTAAGCTTGGGTCACGAAAAGTTTGGTATCAGAGCACTAGGTTGTTAATAGTCCTCATAAATCCAACACACCACGTCGATTAAAGTGTATTTCATGGTTGTGAAGTGCGCCACAACTATGAATGGGAGGCTATGAGGCATTCTAGGAAATGTTTCACTTTTTCATAGTCTATATCATGCTTTAGATGTAAATATAAGGCTTTTCCCCTAACAAATGCTCTTATTTCTTCTAGATCATGTCGATACCAAGAGAAAGGCTAAGGAGAGCCTATACACCCGAGGAGTAATCGGCCCCTCCCGCTCTACATACTCCTTAAGATGGAGGGGTAGCCCAAGAAGAGTTTCAAGATCCCATCACAATGTTGGCACGTGCTATGACCAACCAAATGATCCAAGGGTCCCAAGACCCTCATGCTCCTACTCTGGCCTCAAGGGTGAGGGATTTCACAAGAATGAATCCACTGGAGTTCTATAAGTCCAAGGCAAAAATAGATTCCCAAAAGTTCATCAATGAGGTATATAAGGTGTTATCTATAATGGGGGTCAATTTGAAGGAGAAAGAAGAATTAGAGACCTACCAACTCAAAGGTGTAGCAAAAATTTGGTTTACTCAATGGAAATTAGAGAGGAGAGATAATGATGATATTCCTTGGGAGGAGTTCAAAGCCACCTTCCTCAACTAGTTCTTTCCTACCGAGTTAAGAAAGGCTAAGATAATGGAGTTTATAAACCTCAAGCAAGGTTCCACAAGTCTGAGGAAGTACGCCCTCAAGTTCAACAAGATTTCCAAGTATGCTCCATATTTGGTAGCCAACCCTAGAGATAGAATGAAAAAATTTGTGTCGAGAGTATCCGACTTACTTAATGAAAAGTGTCGTACCACCATGCTAGTGAATGACATGGATTTATCTCGAATCATGACATATGCCAAACAACTAGAGGGGGAAAAGCTTAAAAAGAAAAAAAATGGTGAGTACAAGAGGGCTCGATTTGAAGGTGATTTCCAAGGTTCTAAGGGTGGCCGATTTCCTCAAGACCACAAATTCCAAAGCCAAGGGTCTTCCAATGCTCCTAAAAAGAGATTTGCTAATGACAACCCAAAATTCCAAGGTGCAAATGGTGGGATGACCCACCCCAAGTGCCAAAAGTATGGGAGAAACCATGGTAGCCCATGTTTGAAAAATTCTAATGCTTGCTTTGGTTATGGTGAAATGGGTCACAAGGTTATTGATTATCCTCAAGCTCAAAACAAAGGTCGAGATGGTCATCCTCAAGGCCAAGATGCTAATGCGAGTCAAAGGGCAAAGGGAGGCCAATAAGGGGGTACTCCAAGGAAAATAGGTTCTATGCTCTCCAAGGAAGGCAAGGAATGGAGGAGGTGCCTGATGTTGCTACCGATATGTTAAAGGGTTTTAATTATGATATGTATGCATTGATAGATTTGGGTGCCACTCTTTCCTTCATTACTCCTTTTATTGCCAATAAGCTTCATGTGTGACCCGAGTTGTTGTGTGAACCTTATGATGTGTCTACCTCTGTTGGTAGTCTATTATTGCTAAAAGAGTCTATAGAGATTGTTTCGTGTCCATATTGCATAAAGTCTTGCTTTGTGATTTTGTTAAGTTAAATATGATGGATTTTGATATTATTCTTGGGATGGATTGATTACAAGCATATCATGCTTCTAATGATTGTAGAATCTATATCTTTAAATTTTAATTCCCTAATGAGCCCATCCTTGAGTGGGAAAGTCGTAATGTGGTGGTCAAGGGAAGATTCTTTTCTTGTCTTAAAGCCTAAAAGTTAATTTCTAAGGGTTGCAGTCATTATCTTGTGAGGGTTTGTGATGTTGATTCCAAAGTCCTTCCTATTGAGTAAGTTCCAGTGGTCAATAAGTGTCTTGATGTCTTTCCCAATGAGCTTCCTAGTGTTCCTCCTGAAAGGGAAACAGACTTTGTTATAGACCTCCTTCCCGATACATAACCTATTTCCATTCCCCCTTACCATATGACCTTAGTGGATTTGAAGGAGTTGAAGGATCAATTGACAGATTTGTTGGGGAAGGGTTTCATAAGGCTTAGCAAGTCAGCTTGGGTTGCACCAGTATTGTTTGTAAGGAAAGAAGATGGTTCCCTTAGAATGTGCATTGATTACCGGTAACTTAATAGGGTTACTATAAAGAACAAGTACCCTCTACCAAGGATTGATGACCTTTTTGATCTACTACAAAGGGCTAGCCACTTTTCTAGGATTGATCTTCGGTGTGGATACCACCAAGTAAAGGTGAGGGAGTATGATATTCCCAAGATGGCTTTTCGGACTAGGCATGGGCACCTTGAATCTATGGTAATGTCTTTTGACTTGACTAACGCGTTGACTATATTTATGGATCTAATAATAGGGTCTTTAAACCCTACCTTGATATATTTGTGGTGGTCTCTATTGATAATATATTGATTTATTTCCAGAGTGAGGAAGAGCATGTGAATCACTTGAGGGTGGTGTTACAAATCTTGAGGGATGAGAGGTTGATGTGCTGTCAAATTACAATACATTTGGTGCCTAAAATGAGGGATTTTACACGTTCTTAATGTGATTTTTTAATGGTTTTTATGTATTTTTCTGTTGTTATTGCAAAAAAGGTAGGTTGGCATGATTTTGAGAGAAAGTTACAGATTTTGCTGAAATATAGGACATACCAGCCTACCTACAAGTCGTAGCCCAAGCTATGAGTCGTAAGGCAATCTTGTAGCAAGGAACAGTGAGCAAAAATCAGTAGTCTGCTAAGTGGAGGTTAGCCCTATGAGGCCATACTATGAGTCATAGGTCTTACTATGACTCGTACAAGTGGGTTCGTAGCAAAAAACAGAGAGCCAAAAATTTGGACCAAGAATTAAAGTCCTGAACTACTAGAGGAGAATACAAGTCATAGCCCAAGCAACAACTCATACCAGCAGATCATAATAGTCAAGTCCAAAATGCCGAATGCTGAATGCCGACGATGAGACCCTGATTATAACTTGTAGGGTGACCTACTAGTCGTACCTGTGTGACGTATCTGTTGCCCGTAATCGTCAAGTCCAAAATGCCAAATGCTGACTAGGAGACCTCGATTACGACTCTTAGCGTGACTTATGAGTCGTACCTGTGCGACGCATCTGCTGCCAGCTGTCTTTTCTATTTAATTTTTAGGGTGTTTTTATAACTAGTATAAATAGATAAGGTTAGGTTTTCTTAAGGGGGAGCCCAGTGATTCGACATACACAACTACTTGTAAATATTCTAGGAGCATTTTTAGGGTTTAGAGTAGATTTTTACCTTCAATTTGAAGACCCGCTTTTGGGGGATTGAAAATCCACATTGTACTCATTTGGCATTAATCCAACCTTGTGGTTTTCAACTTGACAGTGTCCTTGCTCTTCATTGCTTTGGGTAAACTCTCAACTATTTTACTTATTTGCATTATTGTTGATTTTGACTTAGCCATGAGTAGCTAATCACCTACAACTTGGGGTTGTGGGAATCATGGATAGTTGACTTAAAATAACCTAGGTTTATTGCATTTCTACAATTGGGGTTTGCATGTGTTATCTATTTCCCTTCATTATGATTGTCGTTTGGTGGTGGCGACTTGAAATAACCTAGGTTTATCGCATTTCTACTATAGGGGTTTGCATGTATTGTCTATTTCCCTTTATTATGATTGTCATTTGGTAATGACCAATACCAAACACCACCTGCTATCACTAGCCCGACCAAGGTAGTGACAAATAGGAAAAGGGAAGTAGATGACAAGATTCAATTAATGTGTTCTCATCTAATCAACTAAACTTGGCCAAAGGGAGGTTGACTAGGATAATTTGTAATAGTTAGTTAGCACGCTATAGTGGCCGACCAAGCGCCATGGTAAAATACGACCTTCACCTTTACAAGTGGGATAGAAGACCTTAAGTTATCGCCCTACATATGAATTTCCAATTGTAGTTATGTTACCTAGGGTAATTGAGTTAACAAACCATGGTGAACACAATTCCTATCATCCTGTATACGAAGTTCCTAATTACAGTTATGTTTTCTACGGTAATCGAGTCAATCAATCATATGGAATACAATTCCCAAATTGTCCCTAAATTTGAGTGTCTTCCTGCATAATTAGTTTAGTTTTTATTTTTATTGTTGAATTACAAAGAAACCCACCCCCCTCCATTTAGAGATTTTAGTAATCGATGCTCAAAATGATTGGTAGTGGATCTTTATAGTCATGCCACATATTCCCTGTAGATTTGATCCTAACCTTTGGTTAGGTTAATTATTGACAGCGACCGCTTTCTTATTAGAGTGTGAACATCATCAGAAATTATGGCGCCGTTGCTGGGAATACAACTAGGTATTGACTTGATTTCACCATTAGTTAATTCAAGTATTGATTTCTTCATTCTCTTATATTGTACTTTTATTTTTGTATTTGTTTTGTTTTATTTCTTTCCAGGACATATAAAAAAAAAGATGTACAGTGTCCCTATTCACAACATTAGCCTTCATGTATGCCTATGGATGAAGAGCTATATTATGAGATGGTCACTTTGTTTTTAGCTGATCAGATATGGGATTTTCAGCCAAACGTACAGTGGTCCAATCAAGACCATTAGGGCTAAGGTTAGGGAAACTGGAATTGGACCTATGGAAGAGAATGTGCTTACAGAGATAGCTAGGGCGGTTATTATGAGAAAAACAGGTGGCGAGACATTGAGTGGAGTAGTAGAGATGGTTAAAGAAATGATCCTTAGGTGCCACCACACCAACACGATATAGGCACAAACAACTCCAGAATTGAGGAGATGTTTGATCACCTGTTGAAGAAGGCTGAGGCAGGGGATGAGACTCTACGTGGAATAAGATAAAAAATGCAAATATTTATGAAAAAATAGAGTCTCATTCTGTGGCTATTTAACAGCTTCAACATCAGTTTGGTCAGGTATCGACTCTATCTAAGCAACATCAGAGTGGTACATTGCCTAGTGATACAGTGTAAAATTCTGAGGATGAAGGGCTATGTATGGAGGTTACTAGTGGGTGTGATAAGGATGTGGTTAAAGAAGACAAGTGTGGCAAGGATGTGGTAAATGAATCAATTGAAGAGCAAAAAGAGTACAAGCCCATCCCAAGGCCTCCTCCTCCTTTCGTTCAAACACTCAAGAAGAGGGAGGAGAAAAGCAAGGTCAAGCACATTTTTTTCATTTTAAAACAACTATCCATCAACACTCTTCTCATTGAGTTAGTGGAGAAGATGCCTACCATACCCTGCATAAGTAAAGATATAGATTTCGCAAGGGCACTATGTGATCTTGGTGCTAGCATAAATCTGAAGCCTCTTGCGATCCATAAAAAGTTT
>DF361581.1:0-40105 GCA_000787875.1 Solanum virginianum
TATCACCTTAAATGCTCAAATTTCATAATTAACTCACGTACGAAAAATGAGAGTCCTAACAATCCCAAAACAAAAAAAAACCTCAGCTAAACATATATAGAATAAATCAGCATCCTTATATTTATTTTAATTCTAAACATATAAACACATAATAACATCTATGATAATGAACACATAAACACATAATTACATCTAATTTAACTGACAAGAAGTAGTAAATGATAAAGAAAAGAATAAAATCAAACTGAAACCAAGTGCTTTCAAAATATCTTGATCGATTTGACCTCTGACCAAATTGTTAGTTCGTTAGCCAGAGTTCGTTAATCGATCAATTTCCACCAAAGTTTGGTGGGCGTTTGAGTTGGAGCGTTTTAAGTGTTGTATGGTGATTTTTGGGGTTTTCAGGCAAGGTTTTCGTTGGGTTGAGTGGTGGTGCTGCGGAGGGGGTCGCTGGTAAGGGAGATCCAGGATTTTCTAGTGAGATAGAGGGATAGCGAGGGTGAAGGAATAGAGAGCAGAGATGGGCTTCTGCCCGCGGGTTGTTTCGTTGTCAAAACCCACCAAAAATGGAGTACAAAAGTGAGCAGGGGTGATACAACAGGAGAGGATCATTTGGTTGGGGTTTTGACGGCTGCCGGTTGGTTTCTTAGTTGCATTTGGGTGTTGTTCGTGACTGGTTTGAGAGGATGCCGTGGTGGAGGTGAAATGGAGATGGGGTCAGCGCATGGTGGTGTGGAAGAAGGGGCGACAGGGTGGCTCGTCGAAAAAGGAGGTCGGCGGTGATGGTGTAGAGAGAGAAATGTGGCGGCCATAATCTTAGAGGGAGAAAGAGAGAAAGTGAAAATGCGAGGGTTTGGGGTATGGGATTGAGAAAGGAAAATAGTGAGGGAATTTATCATATCTATCAGATGCAATAAACGAACTGTCCAGATTAAATTTCAGGGAGATGGGTCCAATGGGTTGATCCGGATTCAATCAAAACGGAATTGGGTTGAGAATTTAAAATTGAGCCACAAATTGGCTCAATTTAGGCTAGAATTCAAAGAAACAGTAAGGAATTTGGCTAGAATTAAAATTATTTTTAAAGAAACGACTAGAATTGAAATGAATTTGGATTAAAATGGGCAATGAATTAAATGAATTGGTATGAAATTGAATTGTTTGCCATTTGATTATTATATTACACACATTAATATGCAATATTTTGAAATAACAAATTTTACATACAGAAAACATACACAATATATACTACAATAATGGTGTAAAATATTTGAACATATTATTTTAAATTAAAAATTAATAAAATAAGGTGGTAATCATTATATGACACTAATAATAATAATAATAATAATAATAATAATAATAATAATAATAATAATAATAATAAATATCAAAATAATGAATATTATACTAGATAATAATAATAAATATAATAATAGTTTATAATAACAAACTAGCAAAATAATCAGCGAACAAATTTTGAATGTTTTAAAAAAATATATTAAAGTATATGATTATTTGGAAAAATTTGAAAATAAACTCACTCACTTAAAAATTTTCAAAATACTTATTCTAATCAAATGGAAACAAAAAAAAAAGGTTATAGGTCCGTCAAAATTGGGTATCAACAACCCTTTATTATACTCGGTCCAATCAAATATCCGTGGACTTTGACGTGTCTGCTTCAACTACTTAACTATATTCCTTCAGCTGCTCCAACTTGATTTTATGATAGTACCCCTAACAAATTATTTCTTCAACTGCTTTTTTTTACTATATTACCCTAATCAATTATTTTAAGTCTAAATAATAAATAACTTGAAGTTTAAAAAATATATAAAATATTCTATCAACATCATATAAATTGAGATAAAATAATAATAATAATTGGGCCCATGCGGAGCAGGGCTTCCTATTTTCTAGTAATGAAATGGAGGAGGCTAAATAAACATGTTGGATTGAAAATTTTGTTTCATATTCTCTAGGTGGTGCTTATTGTAATGAACTTACTATATGAAGTGGTGAAAACTTTAATTAAGTTGTATGGTAGAGCGACAAATATTATTTTATTTTTGATTAAATATTTTAAGTTTTCTAAAAGTATAATATAAAATAAATTCAAATGAATATGATAAAAAGGTAGTCACTGAATAGAGCAATCTAGATTAATTTTATGTATTTTTCTGAGGTATGGACCTTCTAAGGATAACATAATTAATAACCTAACCATCAATAAGTGCTAACCTATTCATATCTCATTTTAGATGGATTTTTGTCTTCTATCAGAATTGAAATTAAAGTCGATTAGGATTGACCTTATTTTGAACGTTTTAAAATTAAAATAATTTTAAGTAATTTTTAAGTACTTGGTATATCAAAAATATTACTTATAGACACTTAACTATGAACATACCCGTTTATTTTGCAATTCTCACAAAAACAATTACTCACATATATGTTCCTCATTTAGTAAATTGATTTAATTTGCCTTTTTGCTAATGGACTCCTAAGGGTGTTAAAATAAGCTCAAATGTAGATGAACCGCCTAAAATTTTATGGGTTTGGCTCAAGATAATTTTAATTGGGTTCAACCCATTCAAATCTTAACCCATATCAAAAGAATCCATCTCAAACCGTTCTGAGACTCTTTACTTGCAAATATTTTTTATCTATTTTATAGTTTCTATCATTTATCTATCAATTTGTAACTTTTTATTTTTTATTTTGAGTTTAAATTTAAATTGTGATTATAAAAACTAAATAATAATATGTGACAATTATTGAGATTGAGTGGATCATGACTCAACCCGAATTTTAGCCCATTTGAACCCAAGTCGTTTGAGACCAAAGTAAGTTTGGGTGGGTCATAACCCAACTCAATTTTTATTTCAACCCATTTTAACATTCTTAATTTCAAGCTGACCCACCCGTTTGACACCCCTATGAACTCCTATAAACTAAAATTAAAAATTATTCAACTTCTTTTTAATTTAAAAAATTATTCTATACTTTAAGAAAATAAAAAAAATAGTTTATTATTTATTGTCATGTCACTGTTTTCATTTTCTTCCGTGAAATTTGAATCAGGTTCATTTAGCTGAATTACATCCTTATTGTTATCTAAAAATAAATTTTGGGATAAGATTGAAGAAGAATCTGCGAACATATTGTCGAGTTTGAAGTTCAATGTTCAACTAGGAAAAATACTGGATGCCATTATTTGTGGTTGATGTTGTTGTTGCTGGATAGTTGAACCGATTAGTTTGTTGGATGGTATTTGAGTCTAGCTATTTTTTAATTTGTTGTAGAGCTTTGGATTTTAACATGTGTTGATTAAGTCAGTGCTATCATTTGAAACTAAATCCGAGTTTGGTATACTCATTAAATCAATTGGTTATATATTATTTGAAAATGTGAATTGGAAACTACGAAATAACAATTCTTTCATTGGTGTTGAAATTATTCGCATACAAACTTTAAATTATCACTATTTAAAATATTTCATATTTTGCAACACAACATGAACAATTAATGACAAATTTTGAGTTGTAGTTAATAATTTCATAGCTAAATATCATATTTGTTGTAAAATATTTAATAATATTATTATTTATTAAAAAATTATTCTGAATGTATTTTTTAGAAAATAACTCTTGAAACTCTTTTCAAAAATTTTTTAAAAACTAATTTTTTTTAGAAAAGGTATAGTAGTGAACATGAATTGTATTTATTTACATTCTACTTTTTCTAAAAGTACGGTGTCACATTATATTATTTTTTTATTTTAAATAGTGACACCTTTACGAAAAATCTTGCGTACGCCACTGCTTGTAACCATGAACAAGTATAGCAAAAGATTATTTTATATTTAACTATGAATTATTTTCATAGAAAATAGTTAAACTATTCAGCTACAAATTTTAAATTGTCACAATTTAAACACTATATATTTTGTGACAAAAAATATGTTGTCACCAAATCACAGGTAATTAGAGACGATAAAATGATCATCACTGATTGCATATATTATTAGTGACAAAAACTTAGGTCACAATTAAATATAATTTTTTGTGGCTAAAGCTTACAAGGCCCTCCTAATAGGCCAGCGGAGGAACCTTTATGAGAAGGCAATGCAGCAGAGTTGAAGGAAAGCAACCTTCTCTAATTGGCAAGAGAAGATGAGTGAATACCCTTTCCGTAATAGAATTCAAGTGAGAAGAGCAACTCTATTTTAATATATTCGGTCTCAACTTCAAAACCGGACACCTCTTGGTATACGAGCGACTACCTTAAGCAATTCTACTTATTCTTCTTGTTTCTTAGTTGAAGTTCCTATATTGGTTTTTCCTTTCTTTTATGAATGTTGTAACTCCTAATTCTTTGGTAACAGACCTTTATGATAGTTCGACCCTTATCCCCCATCTAACTCAACCATTTGATTGTATGGTTATTATGATTCTGAGTGGAAAGGCATGGAATAGGAGTGAAGTGGGGATCAGGAATGATCTTAAGTGAGTTTGAAAATCAACTTCTTTATTAAAAAAAATATCATTCCCTATGCTCACTCTTCCAAGACTTTTGCTCGTAGGACAGTCTATTCGACTTTTTCTTGCAAATCCTCTCTTTTTTGCTTTCTAAGGAATGTGAAGCCTGTCTGTTTACGAATCCTCTGTTCATGAATCGGATGTGCGATGGGACCCCTTCTTTGATAAGGATTGATAAAATATTTCTTTTTTTAATGAAAAAGACCGTGTTTCTAAGCTCGATGTGGGAAGTGGAGGCTCTTGAGACAAGCTACCTGAGTCACGTACCTCGTTTAGAGCAATAAGGAATTTATTCTAACAAATAAGATCTATTGAGTGATGGATATAGAAGCTAGGCAAGCAATCAGTACACGAATCCCTTCCTCTAGAAGGAGTGAACCCAATCACTTTATGCTGAAGTTCATACTCATACTGATCTACAAACCACCCTTATACCCCTTTTGAAACTAATGAACTTGGTCGATCCAATCAGGGTATGGTTTCCAAGATGGAGGCCTCATTAAGGGCCTAACGTCAATTCCAAGCTGTTGTAGCGCCTCAACCATGTAATTTCTTTTCAAATCCGATGGTGCCTATGGAGTTGTTGTGGCAGGGAATGTCCCTAGTTGTGATGCTTGTAGCTCACCGGAGTTTGCAATGAGCGGAGTTCCTGAGGAATTGGCTTTCCATGTATCCATTCCTGGGGGATAAGATGAAGCTATAACCTGCAAGTACTAACTAGTTAGTAGGCTCACACTTCAAGAGCTACGTTCTTTTTCTAACTAATTACTTTCAAGTAGAGTACTGGACATAGAAAGACTTTACTTAATAGAGTAAGGTAAGGAGTAGTTAGGGTAGGCGCAATCAGTCACGATGCTGTCATTAAACATAAGGGGGTTACTAAATCCCTTGCAACTCCAGAGTTGTGTAAAGAACAATACAAGAATCATACTTGGGCAAAGATGACTCTCTAGTGGTGGGTAGTTCCGGTAAGAAAAAGAAAGTTTGATTGATAAGGGCATTCTGTGAATGGAGGAATTGACACAAATCTGATCTGAAGAATGTGTTGCCGCAAAGCGGCTGAAAGAGTTTCAATAGCCCAGGAAACCATTTCCGCTAAAGAGTTCTCTATTGGAATGTTTTTTGGTGGGTCGCTTTCTTTTGAAAAGAGGGTTTTCTCCCTTTCCAGCTCTTCTCCTCCATGCTTCAGTAGCCAAACATAATTTGGTATAGTTTCAATGTTTGAAGCTGGAGTCTCACATCACTGAACAAATGTTTTATTTTCAAATTAGCTTCAAAGAATGGCCGGGATTCGTTCAGATGGATGAGATTGTTCCCACTTGAAGCATGCTTCAAGTCTAGCTTTGAGATATTTACTGCAACCGGAACCTTCATTCCTTATTATTGCAATTCCATGCTAGCAAGTTAGTTTCATGTCGACTTGCGGAACAATCACATCAATATACACGAAAATCGAAATTGGAACTGGAACTTGATAACGAACCTGGACTAACCCAGATAGAGTCGTGGACAACATGAATTCGTGACATACCGAGATTGATTCATTTCATCGATGGAAATGAGTCAAGATCAAATAACGTGAGCACACTATATACAAAAGCTAGACTTTCTTTTTGATGCTACGATCACATAAAAAAATAAATTTGAGGCTCAATAGCTAAATACATGCCAATTAAATCATAAGCCGAGATCATAAAGAGCATACCGCGAGTAGGAAGTGGAATTAATACAATGGATTCAAAAGCATCAAACCTCTCTTGTTCGAAAGAATTGAAACACATCGAAATAGTACCAGCCGTACTTAATAATAGAAGGATTTGGCAGAAATATGTAAAATTGTCCCTCCTAAAAAGATTATTCCAGAATAAATGGGCAATAGTTAGTACTACGAACTCTACTTTGTAGCTATTGCAATAACTTATTTTTTGTGACGAAATCTTTTTGTGTCAAAATAATTACTAATTTAAAGACAAATAATAATTTGTCACAAATTAAATATATTATTAGCGATAAAATAATGTGGCACTGATTACTTAAAATTCATCACTAATGATGCTTCATAAATGGTGCCAAATTATGTTTTGGAGGAAAATTATTTTCGATAAAACTTTACTACAAATTTATATTTTTCATCACTAAAAATATATTGCTCATACATTTAACTACGAAATATAATTTTTGTCACAAAAAGTGAATAATTAGTGATGAATTTTGTATCGTACTGTAGCTAAATATCATATTTGTTGTAATGCATGTTGGTACTAATTCGAGCAAGCTCTTGCATTATCTCCTCATTTATTTTAGCTTGCTACAAATTAATATTGATAGCACATGAGGTGTTTGTAGATGATGTGTCTCTTGGTTCCCATGCACGATTTGTCTTGACCACCCTTTCTAGCTTCCCAACAACCCTTGCAAAAGGTTGATCTAAAAATATGCGCTCCATGATGGTGTCAGCACATGCTTAGCTATTCTCATCCAAGGCATGATAGAAGATATCAACCAATGCATCATCATCAATTTTGCAGTCAGGGACACTTCTCAAGCACTTTGTGAATCGCTCCCATGTACTACTGATTGAGTTCCTAGGAAGTTTCTCAAAGTTGTTACTCTAATCTTTCAACTTAACCTTCTTCGATCATAGGAAGAACCTCTCCAAAAAGGCCTTCTGCAACTCAGCCCAACTGGTGATCGAACTCTGTGGGAGATTAGATAGTTATAATGCTGCATTGCCTATTGAAGATAATGGGAAGACATAAGTCCCACAACATCTACAGATAGATTCTAAGTTCCCATTAAACTCTTATAGATAAACACAATGTTGTGTAGATGACTATGTGGATCCTCTGATGGTAGGCCCGCAACAACCCATGCATCGGTAGCATCTAAAGGAACCCACTCGAAACCATAAACTTTGTGTCATCCAGTAGAGGTGATAACATAATGGCTCCAGTCACATCCATAGACATAGGATTCAACCAATATTGATCCCACTGATAAGCTTCAACATTGAAGTCCTGGTTGTAGATCAAAGTCCTTAAGAGGAGATGAGTTGTTGTTATTATCCTTCTCATTTTGATTTTGATTCAGAGCTGTATTAACTGCCTTGTTGCGTTATCTCAGGCCATCCTTCTCAATCTTCTCTTGATCTCTAGGTCAAATAGAGTCAAGGGAATGCCTCGACTTCACGTATTGGGCATACACTACACTTGTACCTTGAAATAAAACAAAAATAATAAAAACTTAAAATGAGTGACATAAGGATATTAATTCTCCAAATACTAAAAATTAAATAAGTCTACCTGTACTCCCTGGCAATGGCGCCAAAAATCTTGATGTTGCCCAAGCTACACCTTTTTTTAGGCTAATGTAATTATTGTCAAGATATATAACCTAACCGAGGTTATAGTCAATCCCATAGGGAATATGGTAGACATGGAAGAATTTAAAGCAATTTGGGTAGATTAACAGACTGATCTCCCCAACGTGGGCAGAGTTTGTAACATTGTAAAGAGTAACTAGGGTGTTGTGTTCCTCATGATTTCTTAACTTAGAATTACTAGATAATTGAATTCTTTTCCAGTGTGTAGCATACAGAATGATAAGTTAAGTTTACTAAACCCTTAGATCTAGGCGAGAGGTAAATTTCACTATGCGATTTGATCTATCCCCACAATGTGACATTAATAACCCTTAACTTTTGTTCTAGGACAACCTCCCCTTGGCCCAATTTAGTTGATTAGAGGAGAAACATCAATCAAATTACTTAGTTAATCCTTTTTCCTATACATTATTACCTTAATCCAGTCAATAACACTAGTAAAGTTCTAAAATTGGCCACCATTTAAAAACATTCGAACCGAAGAGAATAAATTTATACATGCATGACCAGTTTTCAAGAATTACAAGTTATTTGATTTTATTTTGCTAGTTCTTCATGGTTTCCACAGCCCTAGTTGTAGATTTAGTTACTCATGATCAGTGTATATGCAAGAATCATGAATTTGAATAACATAATTGAGAACTTACACAATAGAATTAAGAATAATGAATCTAAGATCTTCACCAAGAATCAGAAGATTGAATTAAAGACAAAATTAATGTTTCACAAGTGTTTCTCTGAAGCTCTCTACTATTCTCTACTCTTTTGTAACATTCCTTTTGAAGAATAACCTAAAAAACCTATTTGTAGTCTTTAAAATAGAAAACCAAAATGGATTAGGAGAACTGGGTCGGTAAACACTACGAGTCGTAAAATGTTTTATGCTCGGTCGTTAGGCTTTCGTGAATTGTATCTTCAATTTTGGGGTTCACTTCTATGAGACACCTCTACAACCCGTATAAAGTTTTATGGCCCATAGGGTGTTTTGTCTGATGATGTTTCAGCAACTTCCCACTTTTTCATCCTAAGGGCACGACACCAAGTCTATGGCTCATCTGCATGTTCGTAGACTAAACTTCAGAAATTCACCCTTCATTAGAATTTTATAAAAACCAGTTCTACGACTCGTGGAATTCTCTTTGACCTGTAAAAGGTCTCGTGAAACTTGTACACTTAGCCAAAAAATATTGCCAAACCTGTACTCCTATAAACAAACATAAAAACACATCAAATCTACTAACATCACTTAGAAAACACACAAAATTTCAAGTTTTTAAACTCTAAATGTGCTATATTTTGGCAGCACATTGCGTTGCTTATCTGTGTTTTAATGAGGGTTATTTTCCCATTTATCTTTCATATCATTGATTCTTACATGTGTTTTTTTGATATATTTTATAGATATTCCCCATCAAAAGCACCCGAGTTCTCATGGTGGATCTAGAGCTGCTCAGGCAACAATTATAGCCACTAGCAGTGAAGATCAAAGGCAAAGTACAAAAAAGATGGGACAAAGAAAGGAGATAAATAGTTATGCATAGTGACTCTAGGATTGGGAAAGAGGGGTCGTTAGATATTGGCTGGATCGACTCTAATAAAGAGAAAATAGGGTCAAGGACACTAGTTATAAGCCCACTTCGGTGGAACAACCCTCCAAAAATACTCGCATGGAAGAGAGGCCAAAGATGGCCCATGATCCACTTCTCTAAGCTTCCTAAGTCATTCAGGAAACTGTTACACCATGGTATCTCAATCGTTTGAAAGATGTCAAGTTGTGAACTATTTTAGAGGATAAGAGACTCTTTAGGGATTGGGTGATTGATAGGTACCCTGAGGTTTGGGAGACTATTAGATTTCATGGCTTTTCGTAGTTTACTACACCTCAGGAACCTTATGTCCCCAGTTGGGTACGTGAATTTTATAAAGCATATGTTAGGTTTGTATCCAATAGCAAAGGCTACGTGAAGATTACTTCTAAACCTGTTGATGTGGTAGAGGCTCGGGGTGTGCCTATCCCATGTAGCAAAACAAAAATCAACAACTTATTAGGTCACACATTTTAGACATGCCACAATTTGGCAGATATGAGTTGAATGTCCCTGTCTGTTATTGGTTTGATTTTATTAGTAGCAACCTTATTGTCATGACCCAAGCTTATGGCCTAGACGTGACACAGTGAATGAGGAACTCAAAGGGACCCCAAATAAGCCTCTTGACATATCATTCACGCAACCTTGGTTGCCGAAGGAAAATAAACATTAATAAGATATAATAAAAAAGGGAAGCGAGACTAAGGGAAACCTTTGGAATTCATAAAGACATAAAAGAGTCAAGCTCAAAGCATATGCAAACCATAGTATCTAACAACACCTCTAACTTAGAACGTAGCGGGGGCCAAGGAACTTCCTAGGTTCACCCTCATAATAATAGGTATTCAACATAAAGGAGAAGTCTCAACATGACATGAGTAATATAGATATTTTCCTCGGAGTTGAGGACTCACTAAAATCTTTCTTCAAAGGATCGAACTAGCCACGTGGAAAAGGATGATCAAACGGAGCTTCGGTCCCTACATGATGATATCATGTAGGCATAGAGTATGCGTTAGTATGTTTAAATGTACTAAGTATGTGGGATGCAATGCAATAAGGATATAAGCCAATATACATAAAATGCATAAGATATAGTCAATGGATATAATCTCAATATGGCATGTATGATCAATGCTTGTAACAAAATTTATGTAAAACACTTAACTTGTATGGCAAATAATACGTATATGGGAAGAGAACTCAATCGACATAGACCAAATAGCTACAACTTGGACTCTGAGGCCTGACACCATCTCATTTTAGGTGACCGAGCATGACTCTCCCCGACGAAGTGTGGTCTACTTTCTAAGGCAAACCAAACATGATAAACATGATGAAGTGCACTAGATGGATCCACTAGTATAACAAGGGTATTAAATAATCCTATGGTGGCACATAGTTTAGAGCCTAAATACTTTATATAAGAAGCCCTTAAGTCGAGTCCCCATATTAATAAAATGCCCCAAAAATGTCTAAACATATGCCTCAGAAATGCCCATAATCGTAATTTTCATATATCTAAAAATCTATGCATGATATCAAAATCAGACTTCATATACATGATCAAGGGGAAATATTGAGTGGGAAATGGGTTATAACCCCAATTTTAGAGCACCCGCTGCAAAAATTTAATTTTCCAAATTATCCGAGCCCTGGCCGCAACATGCCAGGGGTGCGGATCAGTGTTGTTTATTTCCTGAAAAACTGTTTCGCCCCAAGTGCCTTGGGGTCATAGTCTCATGTCCACCTATGCGTAAGAACACCTATACTTAGCCATTTTCAACTCTATATCACTCAAGACTCTCTCAAAACCCTCTCTAACACTTAACCAAATATTTCATCCAAAATTCAAGTATCTCAAGCTCAATTCCAGATCTAAAGAACTCTATTTAAGCTTCAAGTCTCCTTCATGAATACATCAAGAAAACCCAAGTTTGAGGTATGCGAGTTTCAACCATTGGGTCCTTACACCTATGGTGTTCAACCTTTCTTTTTTTTTTTTTGTAAAATGCATATTTTCAAATAGGATTATCTATGGGTATCTCTTATTATGAAAATTGATTATAAACCTTGTTGGGGTTTTATGAAATGTTGATTGACTTTGCATGTTTTGAGCTATCAAACTATGATCCATTATGAGATTTATTGAGGGATTTCAAGCTATCTTCGATGAGGGTTTTACTATGTGTTGGTGGATTGATTTACATTGATTTTCTCATATTATTTTATTCTTGAATTCCATAATTTTGAACTAGCATTACACACCCGCCAAGTGTTTAATAAAATATCTTGACATGAATTCTTGGGTTATTGATGGTGTATGACATGGTTTATAAGTTAAGTCATATGATGATTAAGGGATTGTATGTATGTATTGAACTCATGAAAAATATCTATAGTGTTGCAAGTTGACCACACCATGTTGGGGGGGATATGCTTCAACCACTATGATAGGGGGTGGTATGCCCATCTACCTTGTTGAGGGGTATATACATTGACCACTATGATGGGGGTGGTATGGCCATCTACCTTGTTGACGGGCATATACTTTGACTACTATAATGGGGGGTTGTATTCCCTTCTACCTTGTTGAGGGGTTTGTACATTGACCACTATGATAGGGGTGGAATGCCCATCTACCATATAGAGGGGTATTACCTCAATCACCTTCCAAGGGGGTGGTATGCTTGGATTCCAAGTAATAGCTTACTTGGTCTATGATTATGGTCTCTTCCTACACCTGTAATCTATATTCTCAAGCTATATCTTTTACATACACGTTTTACTTAAAGAATTGATCATGCATGCCATATTATTACTATATTTATCCATTGCTTATCATCATGAATTTTGACTATATTGGCTATGTCTTGTTTCATTGCCTTCTAGATACTTAGTAGATTCAAATACTAACGTATACTCTATGTCATGACCCAAGCCTAGGGCGTAGATTTTACACAGCGAATAGGAACCTGAAGGGAACCTAAATAAGCATTTCTAGCATATCAATCACACATCCTTGGTCGTGAAAGCAAAATAACATCAACAATATATTTAAATAAGAATAAAGGGACTAAGTGAAGTCTTTGATAACAATAGGCAATAAAGAGTCAAGATCATTACATAATTACATCACTTGTCCAACAACAACTTTAGCATAAATTTGGTGAGGGCCAAGACACTTTTAGGGGTCACCCTCATTGTACCAAAGTTCAACATAAAGAAATAACATAAGCAATAGTAGCATAGCTAGCGTCCCCGAACTTGAGGACTTACCAACACTTATCTTTAAGATGTCAAACCTAGCCACATGGGGGATGATCATGAGGAGCTCTGGTTCTTATGTGGTAACATCATGTGGGCATAGAGTATGCATTAGCACATTTGAAGGTACTAACTATGTAGGATGCAATGCAATAAGACAAAGCCAATATAGTCAAAATGGATAATCGTAAGCAAGAGATAGTATAATATCAATATGGCATGCATGATGATGGTTGAAGTGAAACATGCTTGTAAATCATATGCTTTGCAAATATAGAACACATGACTAGGAAAAGACCAAATCCATCATAGACCAAGAAAATGATTACTTGGAATCCAAGGCATGTCACCCCCCTTGGAATGTGATTGAGGAACATACCCCTCAACACAGTAGTACAGGAATGTCACCCCCCGACAAGGTAGTCAAGGTATGTACTCCTCAATGTGGTAGTACGGGCATGTTACCACCCGAAAATATGGTTGGCATACATACCCATTGATGTGGTAGTACGGGCTTGTCAACCCCAATAAGGTGATTGAGGTACATAACCCTCAACGTGGTAGCACAGGCATGTCACCCCCCGACAAGGTGGTCAAGGCTTGTCATCCCCTTACAAGGTGATTGGGTATGTCATCTCCCAACAAGGTATGGTCACTTGCAATACTATACATTTCATGAATTCAATACATGCATACCCTTCATCATCATGAAGTCACTTGACTCATAAGCCACGCAATTGATCATCGATAAATTAAGAATACTTAACAAGACATTTTATCAAATACTTGGTGGGTGTGCAATGCTAGTTCAAAATAATGCAATTGAAGAGTGAAACAGTATGTGAAAACTCAATGTAAAGCAACCTACCAACTCATGGTAAAATGATCATGTAAGATACATTAAAAACCCCCATCAAATCTCACCATAGATCATAGTTCCATAGCTCAAAATATGGATAGTCACAATAGATAGACCATCTCATAGTATAAGCTTAAAATGGATAAACATGCTTTTCAATCAACCTTTCATAAAACCACAACATAGTATATTATCATAATCAATAATGACTAATACCCATAACCACACAACATTAACCACACAACTTTGAAACATGCAATTTTTATAAAAAGGAAGGTTGGATACCATGGGTGAAAGGTCCCAATGGTTGAAACCCACATACCTCAAATTCGGAGATTTCCTTGAAGAAGATTTGGATGAGAACTTGAAGCTTGAATGAAGTTCTTGAGATTTGGAATTAAGCTTGAGTCACTTGAATTTGGATGAAATATTTGGCTAAGTGTTTGGGAGGGTTTTGAGAGTGTATTGAGTTGAAAAAATGGCTAAGTATAGGTATTTTTACACATAAAAGAGAAGGGGGCCAAGACCCGAAGGTTTTATACCAAAACTGGAAAAATAAGAAAGTACATACCCTACTCCGTGACGAGTCCGCGTCGTTGAGGTGTTGCAAACCCTCTCTGGAAATTGCAATGTTGGCAAAATTCCTTTTTCACTATGGGTCTTCTAAAATTTAGGTTATACCCATTCCCTACTCAATTTCCCCCCAATCAAGAATATGAAATCAGATTTTCGATATCACATACATATTTTGAGATATAAGGAAATTACAATTATGGACACTTCTGAGCCACATTTTTAGGGCGTTTCAGTATCTCCCCCTTGGGAATATTCGTCCCCGAATGTCAAAGAAACATACATAAGAGAGTTAATCAAGATGATTTCAGCTAACACATCAATGCAACGAATACATTTAAACATCATTTCAAAAATCTCAACATAAGTGTCACAAATCATAAAAAACTTGTCAACATAAACAAATCCGTGGCCTCCTTTATTAACCTCATTTTTGGGGCTGTTTTCAATCTCTGCTTTATCAACCTCACCTTCTCCATGGCCTCCATAAACAAATCCGGGCCTAACAATACCATCTCCCCACCACAAACCATCCAATCGAGGACCTACAACACCTACCATAAAGAGCCTCAAAAGGAGCCATCCCAATACTTGAATGATAGCTATTGTTGCAAGCAAACTCAATGAGTGAAAGATGTTCATCTCAACTACCCTTAAACTCCAAAACACAAGGTCTAAGCATATCCTCAAGAGTTTTGATAGTTCTCTCAACTTGGCTATCCGTTTGAGGGTGAAAGGTCATCGTACTAAGTTTAAACTTGTAACCAAGACCTCTTTGGAAGGACCTCTAAAAGTGAGCAGTGAATTGAGCTCCACGATCCAAAATGATAGACAAAGGCACCCCACGCAATCTAACCAACTCATCAATGTACAACATGGCATAATCTTCGACACCATAAGTAGTTTTGACCGGTAGGAAAGGAGCTGACTTTGTCATTCTATCAACCACCACCCAAATAGTATCAAAATGTTTTCTAGTCTTAGGCAACCAACCTCAAAATCCACGTCAATTTCCTCCAACTTCCAAGTAAAAATCTCTATATCTTTGGCTAGGCCACCCAGACTTTGGTGTTCAACTTTAACTTGTTGACAATTATGACAACTGGATGCAAACTTAGCAATGTCTTACTTCATACCACCCCAATAATACACCTCCCTCGAATCTCTATACATCTTTGTAGAATTGGGGTGAATGGAATAGGGAGAATTGTGAGCCTCATCTAAAATCTTCTTTCTCATGTAGTCAACACTAGGCACACACAATCTACCTTGATACCTAATGGCACCATCTCCCCTTTGGGAGAAAACCTCTACATTACCATCTCTTACTAAGGCCTTCAATTCTAATAAGGCAGGATCAAGATCTTGCTATGCCTTCACCTCTTTAATCAAGGAGGATTTAGAACCATCAACAACCACCACAGCTCTATTAATAACCTCCTCCAGGCTAACTCCTAATCTAGCCAACCTATGAACCTCTCTAGCCACCTCCTTGCCACCATTATAAATATGTGTTAGGCTAACCATAGACACCCTACTTAGAGCATCGACCAAAAAATTAGCCTTAACGAGATGATAATGCACACTCATATCATAATCTTGAAGAAACTATAACAACCTTCTTTGTCTCAAGTTAAGATCTTTCTGGGTGAACACATATTGGAGACTCTTGTGGTCGGTAAACACATTAAAAAATTAGAAAAAATTATGTTTTGCTATGGGTCCTCTAAAATTGGGGTTATACCCATTTCCCACTCAATTTTTCCCTTTGATCGAGAATATGAAGTTGAATTTTTGATATCATGCACGGATTTTGAAATTCAAGATCATGGGTAGGATATTTCTTTTCATGCGCCTTAAGTTGTCTAAAGGCATAAGCTAGCACCTTATAATTTTGCATCAAAATACAACACAAACCAATTCTTGAGGCATCATAACACAACAAACTCTTCCAACCCTTCCGGTAGAGACAAAGCGGAGACAAGCTTATCTTCCAAAGATTGGAAACTATTTTCACACTCACTCCATTCAAATTCTGACTTCTTTTGGGTCAACTTAGTCATGGGCAAAGCAATAGAAGAGAACCCTTTCACAAACCTCTGGTAATAACATGCCAAAGCCGAGAAACTTCTAATATGCGATGGAGTAAAAGATCTAGGCCAATTTCTAATCACTTTTGACTTCTTAGGATCCACCTTAATGCCATCACCCGACACTACATGCTTCTTCAAAATGGCTTTTCCTGAAAAGGTCAGAATGATATGACTTATGATATCGGATCCAAGCCTAGGAAAGAAACCTCTTTCAACCAAAGCTCACATTGCTCATACTTAGCATAAAACTTCTCCTCCCTCAAGATTTGTAACACCACCCTCAAGTGACCTACATAATCCTCCTCACTATGGGAATAGATCAAAATATCATTAATAAAAACTACTATAAAAAAGTCAAGGTAGGGTTTAAACACCCTATTCATAAGATCCATGAAGATAGCAGGTGCATTAATCAACTCGAAGGACATAACCACAAACTTATAGTGTCGATATATAGTCTGAAAAGCCGTCTTGGCAATGTCACACTCCCACACTTTCATTTGGTAATACCCAAACCGAAGATCAATCTTAGAGAAGTGACTGGCCCCTGAAAGTTGGTCAAAGAGATCATCAATCTATGCCAGTGGGTACTCATTCTTTATGGTGACACTATTAAGTTGCTGGTAATCAATGCACATTCCAAGAGAACCTTCCTTCTTTTTCACAAATAACACCAGTGCACCCCAAGGTGATTTCTAGGCCTTATAAAACCCTTTTTCAATAAATCCCTCAATTGTTCTTTCAACTTCACTGGGGCCATACGGTAAGGGGGAATAGAAATGTGTTGAGTATTGGGAAGGACGTCTATACCAAAATCTATTTCCCTCTCGCAAGGAAGATTGGGAAGCTTATTGGGAAAAATATCAAGGAACTCATTAACCACTGGAACTGACTCAATAGGAAGGACCTTAGAAGGTGATAGAGACACCCTTTAGAAATCAACTTTTGGTCTTTAATGCAAAAAATAAACCTATCCTTGACCACCACATCATGACTCTCCCACTCAAGAACGGATTCATTAGGGAATTGGAATTTGACTCTATGGGTTCATTAATGAATAGAAGCATAGTATGTGTTCAACTAATCAATCCCAAGAGTGACATCAAAGTCCACCATATCTAACTCAACAAAGTCACAAGGTAATATTTTATACAAAATAAATATGGGAAAATTTTTATACTCTCTTCACAACAATGGATACACCAACGGGAATAGAAACTTCATTTGGCTCACACAACAATAACAATTAAGGGATAACAAGAAGTTTTTTGGCAATAAAAGGAGTAACAAAAGAAAGAGTGGCAACCGGGTCTGTCAATACATACACTATAAAAAAATCATTTTATATACCGGTGATGACATCGGCCACCTCATCTACCCCTTGTCTACCTTGAATAGCATAGAACCAATTTTTCCTTGGAGCACCCCCTTATTGGCCTCCGCTTCCCTCAGGAACCACATTTGTACCTTGGCCTTGTATACGACCATCTCTACCTTTATTTTGTGCATGTCGACAAACAATCACCTTATTATGACCCAATTCACCATAACCAAAGCAAACATTTATGTTTCTTATACACGGGCCACTATGGTTCTTACCACATCTTGGGCATATGGGGTCAGGCACCACACCACCTCTACCTTTGAATCTTTGATTATCATTGGCAACCCTTCTATTAGGAGCATTTGAAGAACTTTTTCCTTGGAACTTGTGGCCTTAAGACAATAGGCCACACTTAGGATTTTGGAATCTACCTTCAAAATAGGCCTTCTTGGCTTCACTTGTCCTCCTTTTTCTCAACATTTCCCCTCCAATTGCTTGGCTTAAGGCATGAGACGGGACATGTCCATATCACTTATTAAAATGGTAACATGACACTCCTTATTCACCAAGTAGGATACACCCATTACAAAGTTGTTCATCCTAGACCTCGGCTCAACCCCCAATTGTGGAGCATACTTGGAGAGTTAGTTGAACTTGGGGGCATACTCCCTCACACTAGTTGACCCTTGATTTAGATTCATATATTCTATCATTTTGGCCTCTCTTAGCTCAAGAAGGAAGAATCGGTTGAGAAATGCCGCCTTGAACTCTTCCCAAAGGATAGCACCACCATTCCCCTTCTCCACCTTCAATTGAGTAAACCTTTTTAGGCCACCCCTTTGAGTTAGTAGGACACCAAATTTGATTTCCCCTCTGAATAACACCCATAAAAGACAATAATTTATAGACCTTATCAATAAATTCTTGAGGGTTCACATCTATCTTAGACCCGTAAAACTCCGGTGGGTTCATCCTAGTAAAATCCCTCACCCTTGAGGCTGGTGTAGGAGCATGAGGGGCTTCAGCCCCTAGGTTGATTTGATTAGTCATGGTATGGGCTAGCATGGTAATAGCATCCCGAAACTCTTCATGGGATACTCCCCCATCATGAGGAGCTTAAGGAGCGGGAGGGGCCAGTTGCTCCTCGGGTGAACAAGCTCTACTACCTTTTGGAATAGGTATGATCTAAAATAACAAAGAACATTCGTTAGGAGAAGCCTTACCTTAACTTGTATAGCACGACATAGATCAAAAAGAAGGAGAAAAATTCCTAAAATGCCTCTTAGCCTCTTACTCATAGTCGTGGTGTACTCATAACTATGAATAAATCACTAATCGATGTGGTGTGTTAGATTCTGAGGAAAATTCAAAAACTAGTGCTTTGATACCATGTTTTTCACAACCCAAGCCTAGGCCCTAGATGGGACATGGCGAATGGGAACCCGACGGGACCCCAAGCAAGACTTGTAGCATATCAGTCATACATCCTCAGTGGAAAAAATGAAATAACATCAATAAGAGAGTTAAATAAGGATAATGGGACTAAGGGAAGTCTTTGATAACCATAGGCAATCAAGCGTGAAGATCATTGCATAATTACATCACTTGTCCAACAGCACCTCTAGCATAGAATAGGCGGGGGTCAAGGCACCTTTTGGGCTCACACTCATTGTATCAAAGTTTAAGATAAAGCAATAATATAAGCAAAAGTAGCATAGCAAGTGTCCCTAAACTTGAGAACTCACCAAAGCTTATCTTCAAGATGTCAAATCTAGCTATATGGGGGATGATCGTGAGGCGATCTGGTTCCTACATAGTAATATCATATAGGCACAAAGTATGCATTTGTATGTTTGAATATACTAAGTATGTATGATGCAATGCAACAAGACATAGCAAACACAGTCAAAATGCATAATCATAAGCAAGAGATACTATAATATCAATATGGCATGCATGATCGATGCTTGAAGTGAAACATGCTTGTAAATTATATGTTTTGCAAATATACAATACATGTGTAGGAAGAGACCATATACATCATACACTAAGCAAATTATTAGTTGGAATCCAAGGCATGTCACCCCCTTGGAGGGTGATTGAGGAATATACCCCTCAACGTGGTAGTACAAGCATATCACCCCCTTAACAACGTGTTCAAGTTGCATACCCCTTGACGTGGTAGTACAGATATATCACCCCCCAATAAGGTGGTGAAGGTACATGCCCCTCGATGTGGTAGTATTGGCATATCAACCCCAACAAGATGATTGAGGTACATACCCCTCAACATGGTAGTACATACATATCACCCTTGACAAGGTGGTTAAGGCTTGTCACCCCCTCACAAGGTGATTGTGCATGTCACCCCCCTAACAAGGTGTGATCACTTGCAATACTATAGATACTTTTCATGAACTCAATACATATATACCCTTCATCATCATAAAGTCACTTGACTCATAAGTCATGCAATAGATCATCAATAACTCAAGAATAATTAAAAAGATATTTTATCAAACACTTGGTGGGTGTGCAATGCTAGTTTAAAATAATGCAATTCAAGAGTGAAATAGTTTGCGAAAACTCAATATAAATCAACCCACATAATTAACAAGACATTTTATCAAACATTTGGTGGGTGTGCAATGCTAGTTTAAAATAATGCAATTCAAGAGTGAAATAGTTTACGAAAACTCAATATAAATCAATCCACCAACACATGGTAAAACCCTCATGTAAGATACATTGAAAAACCCTATCAAATCTTACCATAGATCATAGTTCCATAGCTCAAAACATACATAGTCACAATAGACAAACCATCTTATAGTATAAACTTAAAATGGATAAACGTGTTTTTTGATCAACCTTTCATGAAACCCCAACATAGTATATGATCATAATCAATAATGAGTAATACCCACAACCACACAACTTTGAGACATGCAATTTTTATAAAATGGAAGGTTGGATAACATGGGTGAAAGTTTCAAATGGTTGAAACCCACATACCTCGAATCTGGAGATTTCCTTGAAGAAGATTTGGATGAGAACTTGAAGGTTGAATAAAGTTCTTAAAATTTGGAAATAAGCTTGAGTCACTTGAATTTGGATGAAATATTTGGCTAAGTGTTTGAGAGGATTTTGAGAGTGTATTGAGTGATATATAGTTGAAAAAAAGGTTAAGAGTAGGTTTGTTTATGCATAATAGTTCATAGGGCCAAGACCCTAAGGTTTTAGACCAAACGTGAAAAATAAGGAAGTGCAAATACTACTCCGCGATGGGTCCACGTTGCAGAGTTGTCGTGAAACCTCTCTGGAAATTACAAAGTGGGTGAAATTCATTTTTTTACCATGGGTCTTCTAAAATTTAGGTTATACCTATTTCCCACTCAATTTTTCCCCTGATCATAATTTTTGATATCATGCACAAATTTTGAGATATAAGGAAATTACTATTATGGACACTTTCGAGGCACATTTTTGGGCACCTTTTGGGGTATTTCACTCTATGCCTACATGATGTTACCATGTGGGAACTGGAGCACCTCTTGAGCGTCCTCCATATGGATAGTCTTGGTATTTTGGAAGATAAGCTTTGGTGAGTCCTCAAGTTTGGGGACTCTAGCTCTACTACTCTTGCTTTTGTTATCTGTGTATGTTAAATATTTAATACTATAAGGGTGATCCCAGAAAGTGTCTTGGACCGCGCCCGATCTATTTTAGAGGTATTGTTTGAACAATTGATATAATTACGCCACAATCTCGACTCTTGAATGATTTATGCTTATCAAAGTCTTTCCCCTAGTCATTTTCCCTTATTTATACCTTGTCTTGTTGATATTTTGCTTCCGTTACCCAGAATATGTAATTGCAATGCTAAGAGGCTTGTTTGGGATTCCTTTGGATTTCTATTCACTGTGTCATGTCTAGGACCTAGGCTTGGGTCATGAAAAAACTTGGTATCAAAGCACTAGGTTGTTAATGGTCCTTAGAATCCAACACACCACGTCGATTAGAGTCTAATTCATGGTTGTGAAGTGCACCACAACTATGAGTAGGAGGCTATTTGGTGTTTTAGGAAATGTTTCCCTTCTTCATGATTTATGTCATGCGATAGAAGTTAAAGTAAGGTTTCCCTTATTGAATGTTATTTGCTATTCTATATTATGTCAATCCCAAGAGGAAGAAGAACTCGTACTCCAGAGAAGCAATTGGCTCCTCCTACTCCTTAAACTCCTTAAGATGAGGGGGGTAGCACATGAAGAGTTTTTCGATACTATTACCATGTTGGGTCATGTTATGGCCATCTAAACTAACCAAGGGGCCCAAGTGCCATTTGTTCCTACTCCAGTCTCAAGGGTGAGGGACTTTACTAGAATGAACCCACCGGAGTTCCATGGGTCTAAAGTGGATGAGGATCCTCAAGATTTCATTAACAAGGTGTATAAGGTGTTGTCTATTATGGGGTTGAATTCAGAGGAAAAGGCGGAGTTGGCGGCCTACCAACTCAAAGGGGTGGGTCAAGTTTGGTTCATCCAATGGAATACGGAGGAGAGGAGCAATAATGTCATCCTTTGGGAAGAGTTCAAGGCAACATTTCACAACCGGTTCTTTCCTATAGAGATAATAGAGTCCAAAATGATGGAATTTATAAAATTAAGCAAGGTTCCATGTGTGTGTGGGAGTATGACCTCAATTTCAAAAAACTCTCCAAGTATGCCCCATAATTGGTTGTCGAGTTGAGGCCTAGGATGAACATATTTATGTCGGGTGTGTCTGCATTGGTTAACGAAGATTGTCGAACCTTTATATTGGTAGGTGATATGGATTTGTCCTATCTCATGACTTATGCTGAACAACTAGAGGGGGAGAAGCTTAGGAAAAAAATGTGGCAAGACCAAGAGGGCCTGTTTTGAATGTGGATTCATAAATTCCAAAGGTGGCCGGTTTCCTTAAGGCCACAAGTTTCAAGGCCAAGGGTCTTCCAATGCACCTAATAGAAGGTTTGCCAATCACAACGACAGGGTCCAAGGTGGTAGTAGTGTAGTGCCTAACACTATGTGCCCAACATGTGGTAGAGGCTATAATGACCCATGTTTGAAGAACACTAATGCATGCTATAGTTGTGGTAAAATGGGTCATAAGGTGATTGATTGTCCTCATACCCAAAACAAGGGTAGAGATCGTCATCTACAAGGACAAGGCACAAACGGAGGTCCAAAGGGCAGAGGAGGTCAACAAGGGGGTGCCCTTAGGAAAAATAGATTTTATTCTCTTCAAGGAAGACAGGAAGTGGAAGAGGTACCCGATGGCGTCACCAGTATGTTAAAGTATTTTTATTTTGATGTGTATGCTTTGATAAACTGGGTGCCACTCTTTCTTTTATTACTCCATTTGTTGCCAAAAAGCTTCAAGTTAGTCCTGAATTGTTGTGTGAGCCTTATGAAGTGTCTACTTCCACTGATGCATCCATTGTTGCTAGAAGAGTCTATAAAAATTGTCACATTTCCATTTTGCATAAAATCTTGCGTTGTGATTTGTTTTATAAGATATGGTGGATTTTGATGTCATTCTTGGGATGGATTGGTTGCATGCATATTATGCTTCTATTGATTGTAGAACCCGTAGGGTCAAATTTCAATTCCTTAATGAGCCCGTCCTTGAGTAGGAAAATTTGTGATATGGTGGTCAACTGTAGATTTATTTCTTGCATTAAAGCCCAAAAGTTGATTTCTAAGTGTTGTCTTTATCATCATGTGAGGGTTAGGGATGTTGAGTCTAAAGTCCTTCCTATAAAGTAAGTTTTGGTGGTTAGTGAGTTTCTTGATGTCTTTCCCAATGAGCTTCCTAATGTTCCTTCTAAAAGGGAATTAGACTTTGGTATTGACCTCCTTCCCGATACACAACCCATTTCTACTCCCCCTTACCATATGGCCCCGACGGAGTTGAAGGAGTTGAAAAAATAATTGAGAAATTTGTAGGAAAAGGGTTTTATACAGCCTAGCCAATCACATTTGGGTGTACCAGTGTTGTTTATGAAGAAGAAGGATGGTTCTATTAGAATGTAAATTGGCTACCAACAACTTAATAGAGTCACCATAAATAATATGTACCCTCTACCAAGGATTGATAATCGTTTTGACTAGCTTCAAGGGGCTAGTCACTTCTCTAAGATTGACCTTCGGTCTGGGTATCACCAAGTGAAAGTAAGGGAGTGTGATATTCCCAAGACGGCCTTCTGGACTAGGTATGGGCACTTTGAGTTTGTGATTATGTTCTTTGGGTTGACTAATACACTGGCTATAATAATGAATCTTATGAATAGGATCTTTAAACCCTACCTTGATTTGTTTGTGGTGGTTTCATTGATGATTTCTTAATTTATTCCCATAGTGAGGAGGAGCATACGAATCACTTGAGGGTAGTGCTGAAAATCTTGAGGGAGGAGAAGTTGTATGCTAAATATGAGAAATATGAGTTTTGGTTGAAAGAGGTTGCTCTTCTAGGTTATATGGTATCGGGTAATGGTTGTAAGGTGGATCCTAAGAAGACAAAGGTGATTAGAAATCGGCCTAGACCTTTGACCCCATCCGATATTAGAAGTTTCTTGGGTTTGGTGGGTTATTACTGGAGGTTTATGAATTGGTTCTCTTCTATTGATTCACCTATGACTAGGTAGAAAAAAAGGAGGCAAAATATATGTGGACGGTTAAATGTGAGAAGAGTTTCCAAACTTTGAAAGATAAGCTTGTCTGTGCTCCTATCTTGTATCTACCGAAAGGGTGGAAAGGGTTTTTTGTATATTATGATGCCTAAGAATTGGTTAAGAGTGTGTTTTGATTCAAATTGATAAGGTGATAGCGTATGCCTCTAGACAACTTAAGGTGTATAAAAAGAATTATCTCACCCATGATCTTGAGTTGGCCGTCGTGGTATTTACTTTGAAGATTTAGTGTCATTACTTGTATTGGGTCCATGTTGATGTGTTCACGGATCATAAGAGTCTCTAATATTTGTTCACCCAAAGGGATCTTAACTTGAGACAAAAAAGGTGGTTAGAGCTCCTTAAAGATTATGATATGAGTGTGCATTATCACCCTAGTAAGGCTAATATGGTGGCTGATGCTCTAAGTAAGGTGTCTATGGGTAGCCTAGCATATGTTGATGATGGTGGCAAAAAGGTGGCTATAGAGGTTCATCGGTTGGCTAAATTAGGAGTTAGGTTGGAGTAGGATGACAAAGGTGGTGTGGTGGTTGTTAATGATTCTAAATCTTTCTTTATTAAGGAGGTAAAGGCAAAAAAAGATCTTAACCCTGCTTTGCTAGAGTTGAAGGCCTTCGTGGGAGATGGTAAAGTGGAGGTTTTCTCTCTAGGGGGATATGGTGCCCTTAAGTACTAAAGTAGATTATGTGTACCTAATATTGTTGACTTGAGGAGGTTGATTTCAGATGAGGCCCATAATTCATCCTAATCTATTCACCCCGGTTCTACAAAGATGTATAGAGATTTGAGAGAGGTGTATTGATGGGGTGGTATGAAGAAAGAGATTGCCAAGTTCATATCCGGATGTCACAGTTGCCAATAAGTAAAAGCTGAACATCAAAACCCGAGTGGCCTACCACAAGATATAGAGATTCATACTTAGAATAAGAGGAAATCCACATGGATTTTGTGGTTAGACTACCTAATCGGCTCACTTCCAACTGATCAAAACTACTTATGCTGCCGAAGATTGTGCTAAATTGTATATTCATTAGTTGGTTAGATTGTATAGGGTGCTTTTGTCTATCATTTTGGATCATGGTGCTCAATTCACTTCTCACTTTTGGAGGACCTTCCGAAGAGGTCTTGATACCAAGGTTAAGTTTAGTACGACCTTTCACCCTCAAATGGATGGGCAAGTCGAAAGAACTATCAAAACTGTCAGGACCCAAGCCTAGGGCCTAGACGTGACACGATGAATAGGGAAACTGAAGGCACCCCAAACGAGCCTTTTCACTTATCATTACACATCCTTGGTTGCGGAAGCATTAGAACAATAACAAAATATATTAAATAGAGATAAAGGGGCCTAAGGGACTGTAACACCCCATACCTTACATGTACTAGTCCTATGTACGTGAAACTTGATATGGCTTGGTCAAATTAGCTCTTATTTTTAAAAGTGCTTGAATCTCAAATTAGAGGGCAATATGTATATCTAACGCTTAAAAGAGTCGAGTGTATACAAGTTTTAAGTCAAATCGAGGATATCGCGACCTTAAATGAAGTGAGAGAAGTGAGGTGCTTGTAAGACTTAGGAAGCTACCAGGTGAGTCACCTACTTACTTAGATTAATGTTTCTAGCTAGACGGAGACGAGGACCAACATTGAATCTATCCAAGTCCGATTATGAATAAAGTACATGTTAAGGGTGTAACTTTAGCCCATATTTTAGCATCATAAATGGACTATATTTTTAGCCCAAAAATGATACAAAACAAGCCCAAAGACATCACAATTTCTTTGATAATTTAGGTCCAAACAACTTAAGAGAAAGGGGAAAAATAAACAGCAAAAGACCATCAATTAAGAGCTCCTTAAGGCCCAAGTGAAAGGGGGAAAATGGTATATTAATCACATAATAAATAAGGCTTATAATGGAAAAGTAAGTCGGCCAAGTTCTCCTTTAAAAGGGGCTTATAAGATTGGACTTCCAAAAAGTGTTTCTTAGTTGCTAATACCAATATTATTATCTACTCTATTGTAGATAAATATTTGAGGGAAAAAGAGGTTACTCTGAGGTAATAACGAGGCCATATATTGAGGTATGTAAGGCTACTTGATTTCGTATAATTTGGCATGAAACATAGATCATTCCTTGGCACATAAAGGCACTTACCAACTCTGACACAACTATTAACCATGTCTCCACTCTTTCACATATTCATATGCTCCCATACATAGCTTTAAATCTGCATATATATGTGGATACTAAATTACATGGGTTCTTGTTGCTAAATAAAGTTCACTAGTTATTTCATCTCATACGCATTTTATTAATTGTGTAATGTACTCTTTTCATTGTCTTATATGATTATTTGCATGTCACATGCTACATCTATAGTCCTACAGCTCCAATATTATGACCACCAAAAGAATCATCTCAAAAGTAATTAAAAGATAAACTATATTACTTATTGATGGGTGGTAACCCGAGGGGTGCAAGAAATAAACCTATCCTTGACCACCATATCATGACTCTCCCACTCAAGAACGGATTCATTAGGGAATTGGAATTTGACTCTATGGGTTCATCAATAAATAGAAGCATAGTATGTGTGCAACTAATCCATCCCAAGAATGATATCAAAGTCCACTATATCTAACTCAACAAAGTCACAAGGCAATATTTTATACAAAATAAATATGGGAAAATTTTTATAGACTCTCTTCGCAATAATGGATGCACCAACGGGAATAGAAACTTCATATGGCTCACACAACAATAACAATTCAGGGATAACAAGAAGTTTTTTGGTAATAAAAAGAGTAACAAAATAAAGAGTGGCAACCGGGTCTGTCAATACACATACTTCAAAATAAAAATCATTTTACATACTGGTGATGAAATCGGGCACCTCATCTACCCCTTGTCTACCATGAATAGCATAGAACCAATTTTTCCTTGGAGCACCCCTTTATTGGCCTCCTCTTCCCTTAGGAACCGCATTTGCACCTTGGCCTTGTGTACGACCATCTCTACCATTATTTTGTCCATGTGGACAAACAATTACCTTATTATGACCCAATTCACTATGACCAAAGTAAATATTTATGTTTCTCATACAAGGGCCACTATGGTTCCTACCACATCTTGGACATATGGGGTTAGGCACCACACTACCTCTACCTTTGAATCTTTGATTATTATTAGCAACCTTTCTATTAGGAGCATTTGAAGAACTTTTTCCTTGGAACTTGTGGCCTTAAGAAAACAGGCCACACTTAGAATTTCGGATTCTACCTTCAAAACAGGTTTTCTTGGCTTCACTAGTCCTCCTTTTCTCAACATTTCCCCTCTAATTGCTCAACTTAAGGCATAAGGCAAGACAAGTCCATATCACTTATTAACATGGTGACACGACACTCCTCATTCACCAAGTAGGATACACCCATTACAATGTTGTTCATCCTAGACCTCGGCTTAACCACCAATTGTGGTGCATACTTGGAGAGTTAGTTGAACTTGGGGGCATACTCCCTCACACTAGTTGACCCTTGATTTAGATTCATATATTCCCTCATTTTGGCTTCCCTTAGCTCAAGAAGGAAGAATCAATTGAGAAATGCCGTCTTGAACTCTTCCCAAAGGATAGCATAACAATTACCCTTCTCCACCTTTCATTGAGTAAACCTTTCTTAGGCCACCCCTTTGAGTTAGTAGGATGCCAACTCTACTTTCTCCTCTGACTAACACCCATAATGGACAATAATTTATAGACCTCATCAATAAATTCTTAAGGTTCCACTTCTATCTTAGACCTATGAAACTCCGGTGGGTTTATTCTAGTAAAATTCCTCACCCTTGAGGCTTGTGTAGGAGCATAAGGGGCTTCGGCCCCTAGGTTGATTTGATTAGTCATGGCATAGGCTAGCATGGTAACAGCATCCCGAAACTCTTCATGGGATACTCCCCCATCATGAGGAGCTTAAGGAGTGGGAGGGCCCAGTTGCTCCTCGAGTGAACAAGCTCTACTACCTCTTGGAATAGGTATGATCTAAAATAGCAAAGAACATTCATTAGGGGAAGCCTTACCTTAACTTGTATAGCATGACATAGATCAAGAAGAAGGAGAAAAATTCCTAAAACGCCTCTTAGCCTCTTACTCATAGTCGTGGTGCACTCACAACCATGAATAAATCACCAATCGATGTGGTGTGTGAGATTCTAAGGAAAATTCACAAACTAGTGCTTTGATACCAAGTTTTTCACAACCCAAGCCTAGGCCCTAGATGGGACACGGTGAATGCAAACCCGATGGGACCCAAAGCAAGACTTCTAGCATATCAATCACACATCCTCAGTCGAGAAAAGGATAAAGGAACTAAGGGAAGTCTTTGATAACCACAGGGAATCAAGAGTCAAGATCATTGCATAATTACATCACTTGTCCAACAACACCTCTAGCATAGATCGGGCAGGGGCCAAGGCACTTTTTGGGCTCACACTCATTGTATCAAAGTTTAAGATAAAGAAATAACATAAGCAAAAGTAGTATAGTAAGTGTCCCCAAACTTGAGAACTTACCAAAGCTTATCTTCAAGATGTCAAATCTAGCCATATGGGGGATGATCGTGAGGCAATTTGGTTTCTACATAGTAATATCATATAAGCACAATGTATGTATTAGTATGTTTAATTGTACTAAGTATGTATGATTCAATGCAACAAGACATAGCCAACATAGTCAAAATGCATAATCGTAAGCAAGAGATAGTATAATATCAATATGGCATGCATGATCGATGCTTGAAGTGAAACATGCTTGTAAATTATATGTTTTGCAAATATAGAATACATGTGTAGAAAGAGACCATATACATCATACACCAAGTAAATTATTACTTGGAATCCAAGGCATGTCACCCCCTTGGAGGGTGATTAAGGAATATACCCCTCAACGTGGTAGTACTGGCATATCACCCCCTGACAAGGTGGTCAAGTTGCATACCCCTTGACATGGTAGTACAGGCATGTCACCCCCCCAATAAGGTGGTAAAGGTACATGCCCCTCGATGTGGTAGTATGGGCATATCAACCCCAACAAGATGATTAAGGTACATACCCCTCAACATGGTAGTACAGGCATGTCCCCCCCCCAATAAGGTGGTAAAGGTACATGCCCCTCGATGTGGTAGTATGGGCATATCAACCCCAACAAGATGATTAAGGTACATACCCCTCAACATGGTAGTACAGGCATGTCACCCCCCCCACAAGGTAGTCAAGGCTTGTCAGCCCCTCATAATGTAATTGGGCATGTCACCCCCTAACAAGGTGTGATCACTTGCAATACTATAGGTACATTTCATGAACTCAATAAATATATACCCTTCATCATCATAAAGTCACTTGACTCATAAGCCATGCAATATATCATCAATAACTCAAGAATAATTAAAAAGATATTTTATCAAACACTTGGTGGGTGTGCAATGCTAGTTTAAAATAATGCAATTCAAGAGTGAAATAGTTTGCGAAAACTCAATATAAATCAACCCACCAACTTATGGTAATACCCTCACGAAAGATACATTGAAAAACCCTATCAAATATCACCATAGATCATAGTTCCATAGCTCAAAACATAGATAGTCACAATAGACAAACCATCTCATAGTATAAACTTAAAATGGATAAACATGTTTTTAGATCAACCTTTCATGAAACCCCAACATAGTATATGATCATAATCAATAATGAGTAATACCCACAATCACATAACTTTGAGACATGCAATTTTTATAAAAGGGAAGGTTGGAGACCATGGATGAAAAGTCACAATGGTTGAAACCCACATACCTCGAGTTTGGAGATTTCCTTGAAGAAGATTTGGATGAGAACTTGAAGGTTGAATAAAGTTCTTAAAATTTGGAAATAAGCTTGAGTCACTTGAATTTAGATAAAATATTTGGCTAAGTGTTTGAGAAGCTTTTGAAAGTGTATTGAGTGATATAGAGTTAAAAAAATGGTTAAGCGTAGGTTTTTTTATGCATAAAAGTTCACGGGACCAGGACCCTAAGGTTTTAGACCAAACATGAAAAATAAGAAAGTGCAAACACTACTCTGCGATGGGTCCACGTTGCAGAGTTGTCGCGAACCCTCTCTGGAAATTACAAAGTTGGTGAAATTCATTTTTTCACCACGGGTCTTCTAAAATTTGGGTTATGCCTATTTCCCACTCAATTTTCCCCCTGATCAAGAATATGAAGTCAGATTTTTGATATCATGCACAAATTTTTAGATATAAGGAAATTACTATCATGGACACTTTCAAGGCAAATTTTTGGGGTATTTCACTCTATGCCTACATGATGTTACCATGTGGGAACTGGAGTACCTCTTGAGCATCCTCCATATGGATAGTCTTGGTATTTTGGAAGATAAGCTTTGGTGAGTCCTCAAGTTCGGGGACTCTAGCTCTACTACTCTTGCTTTTGTTATCTGTTTATGTTGAATATTTGATACTATAAGGGTGAGCTCATAAAGTGTCTTGGACCCCGCCCAATCTATGCTAGAGGAATTGTTTGAATAATTGATGTAATTATGCCACAATCTTGACTCTTGAATGATTTATGCTTATCAAAGTCATTCCCCTAGCCATTTTCCCTTATTTATACCTTGTCATGTTGATATTTTGCTTCTATTACCAAGAATATGTAATTGCTATGCTAAGAGGCTTGTTTGTGGTTCCTTCGGATTTCTATTCGCTGTGTCATGTCTAGGACCTAGGCTTGGGTCATGAAAAAACTTGGTATCAAAGCACTAATTTTTTAATGGTCCTTAGAATCCAACACACCACGTCAATTAGAGTCTAATTCGTGGTTGTGAAGTGCACCACAACTATGAGTAGGAGGCTATTTGGCATTTTAGGAATTTTTCCTTCTTCATGATTTATGTCATGTGATAGAAGTTCAAGTAAGGTTCCCCTATTGAATGTTATTTGCTATTCTAGATTATGTCAATCCCAAGAGGAAGAAGAACTCGTACTCCAGAGGAGCAATTGGCTCCTCCTACTCCTCAAGCTCCTTAAGATGGGGGAGTGGCTCATGAAGAGTTTTTGGATACTATTACCATGTTGGGTCATGCTATGGCCATCTAAATCAACCAAGAGTCCCAAGCGCCCTATGCTCCTACTTTGGCCTCAAGGGTGAGAGACTTTACTAGAATGAACCCACCGGAGTTCCATGGGTCTAAAGTGGATGAGGATCCTCAAGATTTCATTAACGAGGTGTATAAGGTATTGTCTATGGTAGTACAGGCATGTCACCCCCCCCACAAGGTAGTCAAGGCTTGTCAGCCCCTCATGAGGTGTATAAGGTATTGTCTATTATTGGGTTGAATTTAGAGGAAAAGGCAGAGTTGGCAGCCTACCAACTCAAAGGGGTGGGTCAAATTTGGTTCACCCAATGGAATATGGAGGAGGGAACAATAATATCATCCTTTGGGAAGAGTTCAAGGTAGCATTTCACAACTGTTTCTTACCTATAGAGCTAATAGAGTCCAAAATGATGGAATTTATAAACTCAAGCAAGGATCCATGTGTGTGTGGGAGTACGACCTCAATTTTAACAAACTCTCTAAGTATGCCACATAATTGGTTGCCGAGTTGAGGCCTAGGATGAACATATTTATGTCGGGTATGCCTGAATTGGTTAATGAAGATTGTCGATCCTTCATGTTGGTAGGTGATATGGATTTGTCTTGTCTCATGACTTATGCTGAATAACTAGAGGGGGAGAAGCTTAGGAAAAAAATGTGGCAAGACCAAGAGGGCCTATTTTGAATGTGGATTCCAAAATTCCAAAGGTGGCCGGTTTCCTTAAGGCCACAAGTTCCAAGGCCAAGGTCTTCCAATGCTCCTAATAGAAGGTTTTCCAATCACAATGCAAGGGTCCAAGGTAGTAGTAGTGTAGTGCCTAACACTATGTGCCCAACATGTGGTAGAGGCCATAATGACCCATGTTTGAAGAACAATAATGCATGCTATGGTTGTGGTAAAGTGGGTCATAAGGTGATTGATTGTCCTCATACTCAAAACAATGTTAGAGATGGTCATCTACAAGGCCAAGGCACAAACGAAGGTCCAAATGGCAGAGGAGGCCAACAAGGGGGTGCCCCAAGGAAAAATAGATTTTATTCTCTTCAAGGGAGACAAGAACTGGAATAGGTACCCGATGGCGTCACCAGTATGTTAAAGTATTTTTAATTTGATGTGTATGCTTTGATAAATCGAGTGCCACTCTTTCTTTTATTACTCCATTTGTTGCCAAAAAGCTTCAAGTTAGTCCCGAATTGTTTTGCGAGCCTTATGAAGTGTCTACTCCCATTGATGCATCCATTATTGCTAGAAGAGTCTATAAAAATTTTCACATTTCCATTTTGCATAAAATCTTGCATTGTGATTTGTTTTATTAGATATGGTGGATTTTGATGTCATTCTTGGGATGGATTAGTTGCATGCATATTATGCTTCTATTGATTGTAAAACCTGTAGGGTAAAATACCAATTCCCTATTGAGCCTATCCTTGAGTAGGAAAATTTGTGATGTGGTGGTCAACTGTAGATTGATTTCTTGCATTAAAGCCCAAAAGTTGATTTCTAAGTGTTGTCTTTATCATGTTGTGAGGGTTAGGGATGTTGAGTCTAAAGTCCTTCCTATAAAGTAGGTTTCGGTGGTTAGTAAGTTTCTTGATGTCTTTTCCAATAAGCTTCCCAATGTTCCTTCCAAAAGGGAAATAGACTTTGGTATAGACCTCATTCCCGATACACAACTTATTTCTACTCCCCCTTACCATATGGCCCCGATGGAGTTGAAGGAGTTGAAAGAATAATTGAGAAATTTGTTGGAAAAGGGTTTTATACAGCCTAGCCAATCACATTTGGTTGTACTAGTGTTGTTTATGAACAAGAAGGATGGTTCTCTTAGAATGTGAATTGGCTACCGACAACTTAATAGAGTCACCATAAAGAATAAGTACCCTCTACCAAGGATTAATGATCTTTTTGACTAGCTTCAAGGGGCTAGTCTCTTCTCTAAGATTGGTCTTCGATCCGGGTATCACCAAGTGAAAGTAAGGGAGTGTGACATTCCTAAGACGGCCTTCTGGAGTAGTTATGGGCATTTTGAGTTTGTGATTATGTTCTTTGGGTTGACTAATACACTGGCTATAATCATGAATCTTATGAATAGGATCTTTAAACCCTATCTTGATTTGTTTGTGGTGGTTTCATTAATGATTTCTTAATTTATTCTCATAGTGAGGAGGAGCATATGAATCATTTGAGGGTGGTACTGAAAATCTTGAGGGAGGAGAAGTTGTATGCTAAATATGACAAATGCGAGTTTTGGTTGAAAGAGGTTTCTCTTCTAGGTTATATGGTATCGGGTAATGGTTGTTAGGTGGATCCTAAGAATATAAAGGTGATTAGAAATCGGCCTAGACCTTTGACCCCATCCGATATTAGAAGTTTCTTGGGTTTGGCATGTTATTAGTGGAGGTTTATGAATTGGTTCTCTTCTATTGATTCACCTATGACTAGGTTGACCAAAAAGAAGGCAAAATTTATGTGGACTATTAAATATGAGAAGAGTTTCCAAACTTCGAAAGATAAGCTTGTCTCTGCTCCTATCTGAAAGGGTTTTTTGTATATTATGATGCCTCAAGAATTGGTTTAGGCTGTGTTTTGATTCAAATTGATAAAGTGATAGTGTATGCCACTAGACAACTTAAGGTGCATAAAAAGAATTATCCCACCCATGATCTTGAGTTGGCCGTCGTGGTATTTACTTTGAAAATTTAGTGTCATTACTTGTATTGGGTCCATGTTGATGTGTTCACGGATCATAAGAGTCTCTAATATTTGTTCACCCAAAGGGATCTTAACTTGAGACAAAAAAGGTGGTTAGAGCTCCTTAAAGATTATGATATGAGTGTGCATTATCACCCTAGTAAGGCTAATATGACAAAAAAGGTGGTTGGAGCTCCTTAAAGATTATGATATGAGTGCGCATTATCATCCTAGTAAGTTTAATATGGTGGCTGATGCTCTAAGTAGGGTGTCTATAGGTAGTCTAGCATATGTTGATGATGGTGGCAAAGAGGTGGCTACAAAGGTTCATCGGTTGGCTAAATTGGGAGTTAGGTTGGAGCAGGTTGACAATGGTGGTGTAGTGGTTGTTAATGATTCTAAATCTTCCTTTATTAAGGAGGTAAAGGCAAAAAAAGATCTTAATCCTGCTTTGCTAGAGTTGAAGGCCTTCGTGGGAGATGGTAAAGTGGAGGTTTTCTCTCTAAGGGGATATAGTGCCCTTAAGTACCAAAGTAGATTGTGTGTGCCTAATATTGATGACTTGAGGAGGTTCATTTTAGATGAGGCCCATAATTCATCCTAATCTATTCTCCCCGGTTCTACAAAGATGTATAGAGAGTTGAGAGGGGTATATTGATGGGGTGGTATGAAGAAAGAGATTGCCAAGTTCATATCCGGATGTCACAGTTGCCAACAAGTAAAAGCTAAACATCAAAGCCCGAGTGGCCTACCACAAGATATAGAGATTCATACTTAAAAGTGAGAGGAAATCCACATGGATTTTGTGGCTAGATTACCTAATCGACTCACTTCCAACCGATCAAAACTACTTATGCTGCCGAAGATTATCCTAAATTATATATTCATGAATTGGTTAGATTTTATGGGTTGCCTTTGTCTATCTTTTTGGATCGTGGTGCTCAATTCACTTCTCACTTTTGGAGGACCTTCCAAAGAGGTCTTGGTACCAAGTTTAAGTTTAGTACGACCTTTCACCCTCAAATGGATGGCCAAGTCGAAAGAACTATCAAAACTGTCACAACCCAAGCCTAGGGCCTAGACATGACATAGCGAATGGGGAAACCGAAGGCACCCTAAATGAGCCTTTTCACTTATCATTACACATCCTTGGTTGCGGAAGCATTAGAACAATAACAAAAGATATTAAATAGGGATAAAGGGGCCTAAGGGACTGTAACACCCCACACCTCACATGTACTAGTCCTATGTACGTGAAACTTGATATGGCTTGGTCAAATTAGCTCCTATTTTTAAATGTGCTTGAATCTCAAATTAGAGGGCAATATGTACATATAACGCTTAAAAGGGTCGAGTGTATACAAGTTTTAAGTCAATCGAGGATATCACGACCTTAAATGAAATGAGAGAAGTGAGGTGCTTGTAGGACTTAGGAAGCTAGAATGTGAGTCACCAACTTGCTTAGCTTAAATTTGCTAGCTAGATGGAGATGAGGACCGATGTTGAATATGTCCAAGTCCGATTATGAATAAAGTACATGTTAAGGGTGTAACTTTAGCCCGTGTTTTAGCATAAAAAATGGACTATATTTTCAGCCCCAAAATGATATAAAACAAGCCCAAAGACATCACAATTTCTTCGATAATTTAGGCCCAAACTAACTAAGAGAAAGGGGAAAAATAGGCAGCAAAGGACCATCAATTAGGAGCTCCTTAAGGCCAAAGTGAAAGGGGCAAAATGGTATATTCATCACATAATAAAATAAGGCTTATAATGGAAAAGTAAGTCTACCAAGTACTCCTTTAAAAGGGGCTTGTAAGATTGGACTGCCAAGAAGTGTTTCTTAGTTGCTAATACCAATATTATTGTCTAGTCTATTGTAGATAAATATTTGAGGAAAAAGGAGGTTACTCTGAGGTAATAACGAGGTCATATATTGAGGTATATAAGGCTACTTGATTTTGTATAATTTGGCATGAAACATAAATCCCTCCTTGGCACATAAAGGTACTTACCAACTCCGACACAACTATTAACCGTGTCTTCACTCTTTCGTATGTTCATATGCTCCCATACATAGTCAGCTTCAAATCTGCATATATACGTGGATACTAAATTACATGGGTTCTTGTTGCTAAATAAAGTTCACTAGTTATTTCATCTCATACTCATTTTATTAATTGTGTAATGTACTTTTTTCATTGTCATATTATCTTATATGATTATTTTCATGTCACATGCTACATCTATAGTCCTACAGCTCTAGTATTATGACCACCAAAAGAATAATCTCAAAAGTAATTGAAAGATAAACTATATTGCTTATTGATAGGTGGTAACCCAAGGGGTGCAAGGATCACCTAGCCAAGGTCGATCCTATCACGGGGGTAGCCTAAGGGGTGAAAGGAAAAGCCTAGCCAGGGCCGATCTTAATATAGATTTACCACTGATCAGTTGCTCATTTGTACTACATGATGTGTACAAATTATACAATAAAGGTAAAGTAATAAAAGTAATATAAAGTACATGATTCCACAATATAGCTAAAGGAAGTCTCTTATCCTTACACTAGTGCATAGTTTTATTTGAGTTGTTACTTCATATACAGTATTTCCAACCCTAGATATTCTGTACATTATCTCATATTAATGTCCCTTACAGAGGACCTGTATTTCATACTGTAGGTACAGGTGCTAGTTGCTCTCCCCAATAGGAGTATAGGATATCTAACTGCTATTACTAAGCTCGAGGTTGCTTTAGAGCTTTGTATGTGTAGAGCTTATATTTTTATGTTGTATAGCTAGTCGAGGTGGGGCCTATCCTGATCCTTATCAGATATTTTTCCTTATCTAGAGGCTTTGTAGCCTATATATATTAAAGTGTGGTCATGTCTTCTACTTTAGATAGCGTGGCTCTAAAGGCCTAGTCATATGCATATCCTTTTGGCTTATTATTACTGTTTAATTTCTTGAAAGCATGTTGAATTTAGAAATCCCTTACAATATATATAGAGAGTGCATGGATACAGGTTGGTTCTCTCGAGCCTTATCGGCAATAGGTGCCAGTCCATCTTAACGAGACTTGGGGCGTAACAAAAGTGGTATCAGAGTGGGTCATCATAGGGAGTCTACAAAGTTGTGTCTATGTAAACTCTTGTTTATCAATATGTTGTGCACCAAATTTATAAGCAGGAGGCTACGTGACATTTAGGTGTTCTCACTTTCTTTTCATTCAGTAGATCGTGCCATATAGCCAAGTGTAATAGGTGGATTGTTTCTAACCTCTAAATTGTTTTGTACAATAAGTATGCCTAAAACTAGGAAAAACAAAGGTAAAGGGAAGGAAGTAGAAGTAGTGAAATCTCTAACTTCTCTAGCTACTGATGAACTATAACGTAGTGAAATTCCCCCAGAATCAGCTATCGATGCTATCGTATAGGATCTGAGAAATGCAGTCCAACTATTGACTCGTATAGTTGCTGCCAAGGTCAAAGATAGGAAGGTCCAACTATAGGTGCTGGTGGTTCGAATATGGAAGCTAGCACGAGGATACATGACTTCCTTAATTGGGACCCTCCATCCTTCACCAAGTCAGATCCTAATGAAGATCCCCAAGAATTTATTGATCAAATCCAATGCACATTAGATCTTATGCATGTGAGTTGTATAGAAGCTGTTGAGCTAGTAGCATATAGATTAAAGGGTATAGCTATATTGTGGTACGAAGCTTGGAAGCAAGCCAAGGTTATAGATGCATCTCCAACTACCTAGAAAGAGTTCAAAGAGGCATTTCCTAACCATTACTTTCCATTAGAGATCCGAGAGGCCCGTGCAGATTAGTTCTTGAATTTCCAATAAGGGAATATGAGTGAGAGGGAATATAAGCTTCAATTTATTTCCCTGGCCTGGTATACTCCTAATGTAGTTACTACTATGGCAGATAGAGTTCATCGATATATAGATAGATTGGATTCGTATCTGGTTAGAGACTGTACCATTGTTTCCTTGAATAAAGACATGGATATAGCGAGGATGCAAGCTTTTGCACAGAAATTGGAGGATCAGAGGCAAAGGAGAAGGACACAAGAGTTAGAAAGAGCATAGTCTAAGTGGTCCAGGTCTACGAGGTAGTTTACACCACCCTAAGGTGAGCTTAGGCCTCGGTTTTCTAATAGTCCACCTAGGCCCTCATCCTCCTACTCTGCAGCCAGTGCTCCAACATAACTTCAGGGGTCTAGAAGTAATCAGTTTGGTCTAAGAAGTGAAGGACAAGGTGCACAGATAATAGGATATTCAGCAAGCCAGCAAATGACTCCTAGGAAGCCTTGTAAATAGTGTGGAAGAAATTATTAATATATATGTCATGTTTGGACAGACGCTTGTTATTGGTGTGGTACGAAAGGGCATATAATGAGAGATTGCTTGAGGAGGTGTATGGGTGATATAGCATAATCTATTGGGTTAGCTATTGCATCATCTTCATTAGTTCCTCTATTAGGTAGGGGTCAACAAGCAGCTATAGGTCATGGTAGAGGTGTAAGAGGGGCAGCTAGCTCCAACGGAGGCCAGAATTGCACTTATGCTCTGAGGAGTCGATAAAATTTAGAAGCTTCACCCGATGTGGTCACAGGTACATTGTCCATATTTTCACATAATGTATATGCATTAATTGACCTTGGTTCTACACTATCATATATTACCCACTAGTTGCTGAGAAGCTTAAGAGAACACCCAAATTATTGAACAAACCATTTGAAGTGTCTACACCAACCGGTGAATCTATTACGACTAGAAGGTTTTATTATGTCTGCGTAGTAACTTTTTATGACCATGACACACTAGCAGACCTTATTGAGCTAGAAAAGTGGAATTTGATGTTATAATGGGTATGGATTGGTTAGCTTCTTGCCATGCCACCGTGGATTGCCGAACTAAAAGAGTATCCTTCCACTTTCCAAATAAGGCAGTTCTTGAATAGGAAGGCAATGTTGGGGCACCAAAGGGTAAGTTTATCTCTTCTTCTAAGGCAAAAAAGATGCTATCTAAGTGTTATATATGCCATTTAGTTAGAGTAAGGGATATGGAGGTAGAATTGCCAACTCTTTAATCAGTTCCAGTAGCGAATGAATTTGTTGACGTATTCCCTGAAGAACTTCCAGGTTTACCTCCAGAACAAGAAGTAGCTTTTGGTATGGACTTACTTCCAGGCACTCAACCTATTTCCATCCCTCCATATCGAATGGCCCTGATAAAATTGCGTTAATTAAAGGAGCAGTTAAAAGACTTATTGGAGAAAGGTTTTATAAGACCTCATGTGTCCCTTTGGGGTGCACCAGTACTATTTTTATGTAAAAAGGATGGTACTTTGAGGATGTGTATCAGCTATCGACAATTGAATAGGGTAAAAATTAAGAACAAATACCTCTTCCCCATGATTGATAATTTATTTGATCAGTTACAAGGTGCCAAATGCTTTTCAAAAATTGATTTGAGATCAGGTTATCACCTAGTAAGAGTGAAGGAGAATGATATACCTAAGACAGCTTCCAGAACATGCTACGGTCACTTTGAATTTCTTATTATATCATTTGGGCTAATGAATACACCGGTATTTTTTATGGATCTAATGAATAGGGTATTCAAGACATTCTTGGATGTGTTCATGATAGTATTTATAGATGATAATTTGGTCTATTCAAGATCTGAAGAGGACCAGGTGAATCACTCGCGATAGGTGTTACAAGTTTTTTGTGATCGATAGTTGTATTGCAAGTTTTCTAAATGTGAATTTTAACTAAAATTAGTGGCATTCTTGGGTCATATCTTGTCCAATGAGGGAATATGGGTTGATTAACAAAAGATAGAGGTTGCTAAAGATTGGCCAAGGCCAACAACACCCACGAAAGTTCGGA